>JAQZBX010051413.1:0-19393 GCA_029593785.1 Cabassous unicinctus | reverse complement strand
GTTTCCCCCTTTTGATATAGATTTTTTTCCCAAATGCATCACTAGTTGGTACTTGGTAATAATCCCTCAGTGTCAGGGAGCCTTATCCCTGGGAGTCATGTCCCATGCCAGAGAGAAGGTAGTATATTTATATGCTGAGTTTGGCTTAGAGAGAGGCCACATTTGAGCAACAAGGAGGCTTTCAGGTTGTAACTCTTGGGTAATATATAATACTAGGCTAAGTTTCAATTTCACAAGAAAAGAGACCTGTAAATGTTTAACCTAATTAATTCCCATTGTAAAAGCCAACCCATTTCTGGTATATTGCTCTTAGCATCTTTTAGCAAACTAAAACACCACTAAAAATGTGAATCTAGATTTGCAACAAGACTCTTTGCTTAAGGCTTTATTGTGTTTTTTTGAGAATTCATCCACATCTCGGTATGTCAGCAAGTCTCTTAGAACATGTCAACCTAGAGCTCATTTGAAAGGACTCTGGGGATGGAATACATTCTAACTGAAAAAAAAAACTTGGGTCACACCAGCTTGATTTAAAGAACAGTGGGACCAAGAAGAGGGGGTTTTCTGAATACAGTCAATCATGCTGTATTCAGAAAAGAGCTGTCAATCATGTTGTCCTCTGGTCCAGCCCATTTGGACTCCTGCCTGAATCCTTTCCTGAGGGTCTGCATGACGTTGAGTAAATGCTGAAAGGGCTGTTTCAACCCAATTTCTTAAGTAAATGAGAGTGCTCCATTTCAGTAGCAGTGCTGCCAGTGTATCCCGCAGAGATAAAAGACTATGCCAGTGGTCTCAGAAGCAGCAACAGGAGCCAGTGTCCTTGTTGTGGATGTCATCATCCTTCAAAATGGACAGTGGCAGGCTTGGTGCAGATATAGGAGGGCACCAGAAATGAAAGCAGTGCCTCTGACAGGCATTAGAATCAGTGGCCCTTTTGGTGAGCATTGGCAGGATGGCTGCCACTTTTGGGCATTTTGGTAACAGGATACCTAGTTAAGGAGAGCTAGAGCAGACAATGGGGTTGTTGGGGAAGGAAAATGATGAGTGCTATAGGGTACCTACAGAGTACATGAGAAATGCTCCTGTGGATCCTAGAACTATCTGGAAGATATTTGAAGGGGGTTGGAGTTTCTACAATGTGGGCAGGGATAGAGCCATACTTTGTGGCTGATATTGTGATTCTATTGTCACCCCTAGGCTAGAGAAATACAGGGTTTAGGAATAATGAAAGTGTTGATGGTAATATAAGAGGGGTTTATAGTTTTCAAAATACATCAACAAAATATATAGAACTGACATACATGCTAATAGTCACCATACATTTATTTCTTAGGTTCCAAATGAGGCAAATAAGTGTATTTTATATAATATTAAAGAAATATTTTTAAGACAATGCAACAAGAACCTGATAGCTTCATGGGAATATTTAATCATGTGCATAAATTTTTGGGAATTGTCTTCAGAGGCAGGTTCCTAGCCACACAAGAATGTCACTCTCATTTTTTTAAGAGCATGGCTCAGTTTGGGACCTAAATGGTGTTACCCTGCTTGTTCACCTACCTGTCTATACTTTTTGGCCTCTGTAAGGTGCAATAAGCAAACCAACACTTTTGCTGTGGTTCAAACACAATTCTACCCTCAAAGTTTGAATAAATTTAAAAGCATGCATCATAAGCTCTGAAGGCATTTCTCATAAAGGAGTTCCAGGGTAGTAATTTGAAAAGTACAATTCTCTTTTATAGAAGAAAGTTTCATATTTATTACCTTTTAAAAAGTTAAGCAAATTGACTTCTTAGAGTTCATACGTTTTTTTCAAAAATCACTTTTATTTATTAATTTATTTGATAAATATCTATTGAATGATTACTCTGTGCCAGAAAATGGATTTCAAACTTACTGTCATCGGTCCTGGAAAGAGAACTACATGTTATGAAAAAATGTTTTTGTCTGAGATGTTAAGGAAGGCCTCAAGGCTGATGTCATATTTCATTAGAAAATTGAAGGATGGGTATGACTTCACCAGTTAAGGGAGGTTGGCATTGAGTAAGGCAGAGGGGACAGCAGGTGCAAAGTTCCTATGAGGAGAGAGAGCATAGCATATTTGAGGATTTGAAAGAAAATTGATGCAACTAGATCCAAGTTCATTTTGTTCCATTGTTTGAAGTCATTCCTTTTCATAAGACAAGTTAGAGTAATGGGAAATTTTTAAATTCAGATTTCACAGAAACCACTGGAAGAATGGTTTTCTATTTTGATCTTTCTATTTACAATCTTTTCTCCCTACCCACTCCTTCCCACCTACTGAATCAATTTAATTTGCATATTTCCTTTTGTCCTCATCATGGTCTACAATTCCTTTAATCCTCCCTATTTATCTTATTATTCATCCTGCTTAGCTTCATGTACCTCCTTGCCAGCCAGGACCCCATGGGGAGCTATTTCATCAGTGCTTTACCAATCCGCTAAAATTATTTATCCTCTTGGGTTTAGCCCATACTACTTTGCTGAACCCCAACCCAGGTAGCCACATTTCACTCTGTTCTCTCTCCAGGATTCCAAGATTGTTGAAGTAAAGTTAATGCCAATATATTTTAATGAATGAAAATTCATGCTGCTTAACTTCAGCTGGGTCCTCAATACCATTTGGATGTCTTTTAATATTTGATTGGCATCCTGTTCCCCACAGAGTTTATTCCAAACTTTTCCACTGGAAACAATCCCCTCAACTCCACTATCCTCACTCATAGTCGATGACCATGTCCCCTATTTTATGCAAAATATTGAGACAATCTTATGTAAGCTCCTTCAACATATCTCCTCTACAATTCTATTACTTCTTTATATTTCCTCTATGTATATGTTTCTTAGAACTTTAAGCATCCTCTCTTTTTCCCTCCCAACTCAGGAAAAAAGAAGCCCTTTTCTTTCCAAAGCTAGTGCCTCTTCCTTTAATCTCATTCATGGTTACTTCCCCCAGGACTTTGCTCCCCTCTCTCTCTTGCATGCTCTGTCTTTTTATTTCTACTGGTGTCTTCTTTATGTATAGTCTTAATCTGTTATAATTCATCATATAAAACAAAACAAAACAAAGGAAAACAAAATATTTATTTGGCATTACTAGTTCCTAAAGGTACCATCTATCTACTTATTTTAACCACCAAACAGCAAGAATAACAACTCCTGATAATAGCTACTGGAGCTGTGCTAAGCACATTCTATACATGGCTTCATTTCAGCCTCAGAGGGACATGTGATAACATGTAGTGTTATTACCACCGTTTTACAGTTGAGAAAACTGAGTTTTAAATTCAACCCTTATTTCTTCCACAGTCCATTCTTTCCTCAGCTCATTCTGCTCTTAATTCTATCCACACCCATTCTAATGAATGAGCTTTGTCAATGCATTCTTGGGGTTGTTTGAAGCTGTATGTGCCCCAGAGAAACAGGTTTTTAAATCTCATCCATTCCTGTGAGTATAAACCCACTGCAAGTAAGACCTTTTAATGAAGCTGCTTCAGTTAAGGTATGTCCCACCTGTCAAGATGGGTCTTAATCCTGTTACTGGAGGCACAGAAGTCACACAAGCAAGAAGCTGGAATCAGTGGAATCAGGAAGAGAAAGATGAGACCAGGAGACACCAACATGTACCTTGCCATGTGATAAGCTAAGGACCAAGTGTCACCAGCAGCCAGTCCCACAAAGCCACAGTCTTGGGGAGAAAGTATCACCTTGATGATGCCTTGATTTGGACATTTTCCAGGCCTCAAAACTGTAAACTAATAAATTCCCGTTGCTTAAGCCAACGGTTTCATGGTATTTGCTTTGAGCAACCTAGGAAAATAAAACACTTCCTAATTTAAAATTCAGTAGGCTTATCTAGTCATCTATCTCCCAGTTATTGCTCTTTATTTGACTCTATTGAGACTTTCCAGGTGGGCATTCCTAAGGGCTTAGTCCTTGTTCTTTCCCTCTTTTCTCCTTACTCTTTCAGAGTTTTTAACCATTGTCACTGATTTGAATGATTCTAACATCCCTATCTCTATCCTAGACCTCTCTCTTGAGCTCTAGCTCCCTTCTCCTTTTCCTCCCTTATCTGAAACAAGTCTTTTCTCTTATTGAATTCCTTATTTTGCTCCATAAGCATCCTTAAATTTACTCTTCTTTTTTCAATGCCTTTTCCATATAACCAAAATATTTCTCACATTTAAAATGTTAGTGCCTTCCATAATAATGAAAATGTTCAGACAAAGACTTATCTTTTTGACCAAATTATTCTTAAAGCCTGACAGATCAGGCACTCAATAAATAAATATAGATTTCCCAAATGAGTGAATCTATTCATCCATCTATAGAGGAATGAATAGCTGGTTAGATGGTTGAATAAATGCATCTGCCACCCCCTTTCCATTCTCAAGGCCACCATCTTAGCTTTGGCTCACATTACCTCTTTCTTGGACCATTGGGCCAGCCTCCTGATATGACTCTCCATCTTCAGGTCTACTCTCCAGAAGACACAGGTATGAGATGAATCATCTTAATGCACAGCTTTGCTTATTTTCAATCTCCTGCTCAAAAATCTTCAGAGTATCTGCATTATCTATTACGTAAACTGAAATTCCTTAGCATGAGTTCCAAGTCATTCACAATATGTGCCCAACCATTACATTGCCTATACTCTCAACTTGTAGTTTTAAAATCTGGCTTCATATAAGAAACATCTGGAACCTTATTTATAAAAAATACCCATGCTTGGGGCTCATCACAGACCAATTAATTCAGAATCTCTGGGTAGGTGCTGGCATCATATTTTTTAAAGCTCCTAGGTGATTTTAATGTGTAGCTGGGATTAAGAACATCTCTAAACCTGTTGGACTATTTTTTAATTCCTAAATTTGACTGATACATTTTTGCTTCTCTGTCCTTGCTCATACTTTTTCTTTGATACATAACCTCAATGGCACATTTATTTTTTTTTAATTGAAATATAAGTAACACACACTAAAATGTAGAGAATTTTAAGTGTTCAGTTCAACACATTTTGAAAATTATATACATCTATGTAACCACCACAGAAAATAAGAACATTTTCATCACTCCAGAAAATTCTCTTATGCCCATTTCCAATTAGTTTCCCTCCATGCTTCCTAGCAACCATTTTAAAATTTAAACAATATAGTTTAGTTTTGCTCATTCTTGGACTTCATATAATTATTACCATATGGCATGTATTATGTTTTGTCCAGTTTCTTTCCCCTAATAAAATGTCTGTGAGATTTATCTGTGTTGTGGCATGTAGCAGTAATTGCTACATACTGCATGCATCTTTTATTGCTCTGGAGTATTCCATTGCATGAATATACCACAATTTGTATGTTCTTTGCCTCTTTGATGGGCATTGGGCTGTTTTGAAACATTCACCTTTTGAAACTTTACCAATCTTTCAAGGCCCAGTTCAAATTCTAATTTTGTCATGAAGTGTTACCTCATTCCCCAGTTATAAGTGATCTCTCTTTTTTCTGAACTTTAGCTTTTTCTGAATTTCCAACTTTGTTCCTGTCTAAAGCAGTAGGGAATATATGAGTCAGCTATAGTTGGGTTAAAAATATGTTTTTTTCTACAAACTAATTGATCATATATAACTCAGTGTATTAGTTTTCTATTGCTGCTATAACAAATTGCCACAAATCTAGTGGCTTGACACAACTCAATTTTTTTTATCTTGTAGTTCTGTAGGTTAGAAATACCACATGGGTCTCACTAGGCTAAAATAAAGGTTTTGGCAGGGCTGCATTTTTTTCTGTAGGCTTTAGAAAATACTCCATTTCCTTGTCTTTTCCAGTTTCTAGAGGCTGCCCACATTCTTTGATGTGTAGCCCATTTCCTTCATCTGCAAAGCCAGCAATACAAAGTCGAGTTTTAATATAGCAGCACTCTGACTTTTTTTTTTGTCTTCCTTTTACAGTTTTAAGGACCCTTGTGATTACATTGGTCCCATCTAGATATCCAGCTTAATATCCCTAGTTTAATGCCAGATGATTAGCAACTTGAATTCCATCTGCAATCTTAATGCCTTTTGCCAAGTTCCGGAATTAAGATGTGAACATTTGGGGGAGGGCATTATTCTGCTTACCACACTTAGTTAACCTCTGTGATTCATTTTCCTCATTTAGAAAATGGAAAGAATGCTACCTACTTCATAGGATTATAGTGAGGATTAAGTAAAATGAGCTAATATATGTAAATTATCTAACACAGTTCCCGGAAAAAATAAGCAGTGTCATTCATTCAGTGAATATTTATTGTTCTTGGTGCTCATGACACAGTAGTAAGCAATAAAGACCAAGTCTCTGCTTCATGTAGTTTACATACTAATTGGAGGAGAAAGGTAATAAACAATTAAACCAGTAAATATATGGAATTTCAGAAGGTGATGTGTTGTGGAGAAAAATAAAGCAGAATATAGGGACAAAGAGTGAGTGATGGTGGATGCTATTTTATATCAAGTGATCATAGACCACCTCTCTGATAAGGTGATATTGGAGCAAAATCCTGAAGGTGGTGAAGGAGTGAACCACAAAGATATTTGAGGGGTGACTATTCCAGGCAGAGTGAACCACAAGTGAAATGCAGAAACCCGGAAGTGTAAGAGACCATCCTTGAATAGGGCAGTAAGCAAGGGGGTGAAAGGCAGGAGATGATGTCAAAGAAGCAGTCGAAGCCATTATGATTATTCTATTGTCTGCTGTTTTGCAACTCTTTTTAAGGGACTTGAAGGACATTCATTGACTGTGTCTTATTCAGTGTTGCATGCCTTTCAGCTTAACGTAGTGCCTAACACATTGGTAACTGCTCAAGGCAACTTTGCTACATGAACTTATCTTTATTATATCAACTGGCTGTGTACCATTTGGATAAGTCACTCTGTGCCCATAATCCTTTATTAACCTAAATTATCTGTAATCATCTTTCATAGAATAAAATTGTTCTCCCACCCTACTCTGCAACCCCTTGCCATGCATTTTGGTAAATGCCTTTGCACAGGAAAAAACACCTTGTCTGTCCACTTTATTTGGCTGAAGATTATTGTAGGCTAATTATCTGAGTTCATGTAAACTTCTTGCCAAAGAGTAGCCTTGGGCAATGTTGGTTGCTTTACTTTATTCAGAAGGGGCCCTGGTGATGAGAAAATGTTATTACTTCTCTCTGTGGTCTCAGAGTCACTTGTTATAGCCCTTTGCAGTATCTCCTAAGTTATATTATTTTCTGATATGGCCTGGGAAGTCAGAAGCACTTCAGAAATATCTAGCAGATTTGGAAATACTGGTGATTTTAAATTCATGTAAACCCTGTTATAGTTAGTCTGTAGCTAGGGTTTTCAGATAAAATGCAGAATGCCTAGTTAAATTTGAATTTCATATAAATAGGAAATATTTTTAGTATAACCATGTCCCAATTATTTCATTGAACATATTTATACTAAAAACATTCATTGTTTATCTTAAATTTAAATTAAACTGGGCATTCTGCATTATTATTTGCTAAATCTGGCAATCCTTTCTGTAACCCAAAGACCTGAGAAACCTCCTAAATCTATCTGTTCCTATTTCAATTACAATTATTTAAAGAGTGGTCCATATTCACTGTTTCCATTTCTTCTAATCCCATCCTTTTACAAATCACCTCTAATCAGGCTTTTGTCACCCCTGTACACTGAAATTATTATCAATATTCCCAATGACCCCCATATTGCTAAATATACAGGTCAGTTTTCAGCCCTCATCTGACTTGGCCCATCATCAACTGTGATCAGTTGATTATTCCATACTCCTTGGAACACTATCTTCACTTGGCTTCTAGAACAGTACTCTCTCCTGGTTTTATATCTACATCACAGGTTGCTCCTTCATATCTTTTGCTGGCTCCTTCTCAGCTACCTTACCTCTCAACATTGCAGTTCACTACAGCTCAGTTCATATATCATATATATATTCTTTGTTCTCACTCTCTTGAGGCTCTAATCCAATATCATAGCTTTAAATCTCATTTATATGTTGACAACTCCTAAATTTATATTTCTATTATAGACCTCTCCACAGAATTCCAAACTCAAATATCCAATGGCTTCCACAAAGCCTCCACTTGGATTTACAACAAGCAATGCAAAGTCAAATTATCAGAAAACTGAACTCTTTTTTGATTGGTATAGAGTGTTTGAAAATATTGGAAAAAATAAAAATAAAAAGACAAATCCTGATCTACTCCCACCTCCTCTATTCCTGCTCTTCCCACAGTTTTTCCCATCTTAATTACCGACAGCTCCATCCTTCAGTCATCAAGCTTTGACCACTTTCTTTCACTCATATTCCACATTGAACCCATTATAAATTATGTCAACTCATCCCTTAAAATATATCCAGAATCTGACTACTTCTCACTAACTCCACTGCTACTTCCCTGGTCCACTAACTCTTGGCTGAATTATTATAATATCTTTCTAACTGTTCTATTCACCTACAATCTATTCTCAACACAGCCTCTGGAGTGATCTTTTTAAAACATTAAATTAGATCATGTCATTCTTCACAATCCTCTGGTATCTCCCCATCTCACTTAAATCAAAGTCAAAGTTTTTACAGTGATCTACAATGCCTTACATGCTTCTCCCACTTCCAAAGTCATTATTTATTTTATTGTACTCCCTTCTGCTTCCCTTCTTTGCCCACTCTGTCCCAGCTACACTGACTTCTATACGTTTTGAACATCCCAAACACAGTTTTACTTCAGGACTTTTTGAACATCGCAGACAGTTTTGCTTCAGGACATTTGCACTTACTGTTCTCTCTGCTTGGAACACTCTTCTCACAGATATCTGCCAGGTTCTTTTTTCCTCACCTCATTCAAACTTTTGTTCAATTGTCATTGACCACCTTAATTGAAATTTCAACTCCTCTTCGATTTCCCTCTTCCTCTTCCCTGTTCTTTTTAACTCCCTAGCACTTAACATATTCTAGTGACTGATAGAGATTATTCATTTTGTTTTATGCCTATCGTTTCCCACAGGAATATAAACTCTATGAAGACAGAGATTATTGTCTGTCTTAGTCGCTATACTTACCTTTGGTGCCTAGGACAGTACCTCATTATAAAGTACTGAATGCATATATGCTGAATGAATAAATGAGTTTCCTGGATAGTCATACACTTAGAAATGTATTTGTAACATTAGTTTAATCTGAAGCTGTCAAGAACCCACTCTGCAGTGGCTCAAAAAAATTTGTCACTGGAGGTGTGAAGGTGGCAGAGGTGACTTAGACCTGAGATAAGACTTCTCAAGGATGTTTCTTTGTAACTTCCCACCTGTTAGTCTAATAAAGGGCCCATGTGGCTCCCGAGGGAAGACCTATGAGTAAAATGCCACAAGAAAACAGATATTGTTCATTTAATAAACATTTATTTCACACTTTCCATGTACCAGGTACTGTGCTGGGTTCTAGAGTTCCAATGATAACATAGATAGATATAACACTTATCCCTGAGGAACTTCTAGTCTAGTGGAGATACAGACAACTAAATGGGCAATTACATTAGGCCATGATAAGTACTGAAATAGAGAAATTATAGGGTGGTATAGAAGAATATAGACAGTCACCTAAACTTGACTTGGAATATTAGGGAAAGCTTCCTGGAAGAGGTGACATCTAAATTGATGCCTGAAGGTAAGAATTAGTAAGATTAAAGGGTTGGCTTTGCATAGGAGGAGGGTGGAGAAAGCATAGTATGAGCGATAGCACAGAGGTGCAAGAGTGATGCATGTGGCTGGACCTAGAATTGAAATGGGAAGTGTGTGAGAGAAGAATCTGAAGAGTTTTTTAAGAGATTAAATTATGAAAGATTTTGTATACCATGTAAAATAATTTGAACTTTATATTGAGGTTGATGGAAAGCTATTGGAAGGTTTTCTTTGTTTTCTTTTTAGCATAAGTGACTTGATGAGGCAGGAATCTGTTACAGTTGTTTAGAAGAAAGATAAAATTTCATGAGGAAAAGTTGGAGCAATTACAAGTTATTGAGGGCGCCACAAATGATTTTGAAGGTATCCATACATTGGTTAGGGGGCTGTACTCCACAATCTCTAAGATCCAAATCAGAAATTCAACAATTGTGTGATGAGGGCTTTGTGATGGGACATAATGCTAAAAATAGGAAAACCCTGCTTCAGATTAAAAAAGAATGTAGAGACTCTCTAATGGAACTCTGTACATGTGTGTATTTATATGTGTGTGTAGTGTCCTAGTTCTTGTGTCAAAATGGCAATATTAAGTCCCTAATGTCCAGAAGAAGCAATTTATCCTCTCCTCAGGCTGGATTAACTTTGAGTCCTTACTTCCAGCCTCTCCCAATCTCTCCATGATACTAAAGCATGGTACAGGTACATCAAAGTTCCTCAAAGCACTGAATCACCTTTAGAAGATACTGTGGATATTTTTCATAAAGATCTATCTTACCAGCTGCTGTCCGAAAATGCTTCTCTAAGAAGTAGCTACACAATGGCATCCTACATTAATGAGTATGACAGGACATTGGAATTGTTGCATTGTATTCATGCATTTTAAAAATGGTAGCCTGTTGCTTCAATAAGCAGAACTGATAGTCTCAATTGTTTTTAGAGACTTTCTGCTGTTTATATAAAGCAATTAATGTTTACTTTCTTCTAACAGCAATATGCTGAGGTTAATGTGTGCAAAGATTGATATTTTATGATTTCCAAATAAGGACTCTCAAGAGGCAAACTGTGTGGGACACAATGTGCCTGTTTTTATCTTCTTAATAAATGTAACATAGAACTCCAATACAGTTTGAGATATGGTTTGGAAACCCGTATCACATGGAGAGGAATGTGTATTAATGAGGGTTCTAGTAAGAAATTGAACACATTTCGATTGGATGCTGAATAAATTATAATGAAAGGACAAATTAAAGCTGTATGGGCAATATTAAGGGAACCAAGAAGGGATAGTCAGGTATGCAGAGACTAGAAAATGTGGGAAGCTCTTATCCTTAAGCCAGTGAAAACTGCATTCTTGGAAGGGGATGAGGAACACCAGGCAGGTGTTAGGGATACAGAGGAATGCAGTCACTGGTGGTGTAACCTTGACCCAGAGTAGAGAAGGGAGTTGAATGGATTTGGGAAAGTGGGGCAGGAGAATAACCAATACATTTACAAATTAGTTCTTCTTTGGGAAATAATTTTTAATCAATTTTATTGAAACATATCCACAAACTATACAATCCATCTAAAGTGCACAATCAATGGCTTTTGGTGTAATCACCGAGTTCTGCATTCATCATTGCAATCAATATTAGAGCATTTTATTACTCCAAAAAGAAATTCCCCCTACCCCTTAGTAGTCATCTCTCAATTCCTCTAGACTGATTTTTAATGTCCCAGGCAGCCTTTTAAAGGGAGGCAACTATAGGTTAATATCGTAGCCAAGCTTTATTGGTGATTTGGAATTTCACAAACTCTGCCCTTCCCTGCGGTCTTAATCCAGGAATCTTGAAGCCCAAACCACTTTGCTGCTGAGTATGGTGATACAAGGAGTCCCTTGGTTAAGTTTCCCAGGAAGCATGTTCTACCACACACCTGTCACCAAAATCCAGACTAGCCAAGCCCAGCCAAATCATCTTGTTCCTTTACCAATATGCAAAACCTTTGGATTCTTATGAATCTCACAACAACTCTTCTTTCCCCTTCAACAAAAAATAGCTAAGAAAGACTAGGAGGTCAGTCCCTCTTTGGACTAGTTGATTGACTTTAGAATAAGTCTTCTTTCTCTGTTGCTTGATTTCCTCATCTCTAAAATGAGAGGGTTAAAATGGCGATTTTAAAGAGCTCTTAATTCCCTAACATTGTTGGTTTCTAGAAAAGTAGTTCTCAACATCAAAAGTACTTTAGTAGTTTTCCTACAGCCCAGAACTAACAGTTCTTTACTTTCTAGCAAAAATAAAAACAAAAAGGACATTTATAATCTCCCCTTTCCCTTCACTAAATCATCAGTTAAACATTTTGACAACACATGTCAATAATTATTAAGAAATTTAAAATTACACATATATTCTAATATTGGTGCTATACACACATAAAATTAGCAAAGGGTCAAATTCATAAAGTTTTAAAACTGAATATTTGTTTTACAGAGCACTGATTTGGGTTGCTTGATAAAAATGTGAATGGCCTCATCTTATAGGACCAGATATCATGATGAATTTGTTGAAATTGGGATTTTACCTGTGCTTTTATAAATAAATTGTTTTTCTGTTATCTTGATATATTTATTGATCCTCATTTAAAAGTTTACTGACAAATGAGTGCTAATTTTAAATAGTTAAAGGATTGTCATGTAATTAAAGTTTACATTATCTATTTATGGCTAGGGAGAATCCTGTAATTGTGACAGTAAGGGCCATTAGTTTTAGGTAGTTTGGTGTAGCTTCAGAAGATAGAACTAGGACCAAGAGTGGAAGGGCAAAGAGGTGAGCATACTGGACATTACCCAATAGACTTATGGTTGTCGTTAAAGATAAGGTATCTCCAGCACAAGTGCCAGTAAGTTTAAATAATTAAATAATGCATCATATCTCAAGTGCTTTCTGAAAATTTTATGCCACCACCTTTAGATCAAAAGGTGTAGAATGAGAGTGTGACTCAATTATTTCGTAACTAAGAAGTGCTTAATCTGATCCTAATTAGTCATGTCTAAGCTACTTTATCACCCTAGCTTTTAAGCCTTGCATGACAAATTAAAAAGTCACACAGAGAAGATACTTAAATAGATATTTTGATGACTGTGCAAAATAAATTATCTCTTTATTAATATAGATCTTTGTTTTCCCCAGGCAGTTTTAAAGCATAGTAAGTATTTTATTTGTTTTTGTGTATTAAGAAACAAAGGACGAGTTCCCTGATATAGGAAAAGAGAATAATTTTTCTGAGCTTTTTTACTGAAAAACAAGCAAAGTCTTTCTAAATTATCTCTCTCTTTTCAAGCACCTTTCTACCTAAAGAGAAACTAAAGGAACTGTTAATACCAACTCAATGTCAGATGTATTAGGAAGAGCTACAGTTCATCCTCTTAATACTCTTCTAATATTATTATTATATTCCTATTTTATTGGTGAAAAATCTCAGAGATATGGGCAAGAACTAATTTGCCTAAGATTACACAACTAATAATTGTTATGTGAATCCAGTATTTCTCTATTTTTTTTAATGCTCATTGCAACTTTATTCAAAACAGCAAAAACTTTAGAAACAGCTCAATGTCTTTCAATAAGGAAATGGATAAATAAATTGTGGTATATTCATAAAATCCTAAAATTTATTTATCAGTAGAAAAGAATGAACTGGTTATGCACAAAATGGTGTGGATGAATTTCAAAATCATTCTGTCGAACAAAAGAAGCCAGACACAAAAGATTATATACTCTATGAGTCCATTTATATGAAGCTCAATCAGAGGCAAAACTAATATCTAATGTGAATATTCTCACTGTCCTGATTTTGTGATAATCAGGGTAGGCTAAACATTCATTATATTAGAAACCATGCATGTGTCACCAGACCTAGTTTTTCTCCCTAGGTCTGGTTTTTAGAATGCTAGTAATAAACTAAGCCTGATTTCTTATATGACCATCCTGTATGGGAAAAGACTAACTCTAGGTATCTTTGGTCAACCTTAAGAGATATAGCAGGGGGATGGATGTGGCTTGGGTGGTTCAGCGTCCATCTCCCATATGGAGGGACCTACTAGTAAAAATTAAAAAAAGAAAAATATAGAAGGAGTGTGGGCCGCAAGGCTTTGTGCACGGGTGAGTCGCCATGCCCCATGAGCGGGTGAGCCATCAGGCCCCGTCTGCGGGTGAGCTGCCAAGCCCCGTGAGTGGGTGTGCCGGCAGGCCCTGTGAGCAGGTCAGCTGCCAGGCCCTGTGAGCCACGCAACAAGATGATGATGTAACAGGAGAGAGACACAAGAGAAAGCCAAGGCGAGACACACCGAAAAACCAGGAACTAAGGTGGCGCAGGCGGTAGGATGCTTCTTCCCACATTGGAGATTCCAAGGATCGAATCCCAGTAAAGACAGGAGGAGAAGGATAAGAGAGGGCAGGAAATGAACACAGAGAGTTGCCCAGTGAATGGGCACAGAAACAGCAAAAACGGGGGAGGGGTAAAAATGGAAAGTAAATAAATAAATCCTTAAAAAATGTATAGGGAAGGAAGATATAGACTATAGTTAGTAGTAATACTTCGATGATCTTTCATGATTTGTTAACAAATGTTTCACAACAATGCAAGCTGTTTGTGGGGGTGTGATGTGTGGGAACCCTGTATGATGTTATGCATGTTTGTTTTGTAAGATCATGATGTTTACTGAACACTTATAATTTATGTTCATGTATGAATGATATACTTCAATAAATTGTTTTTAAAAAACACTAATACCTATGTGGTTGAATATCAGAATAATGGCTGTTTCTGTGGTGAAGGGCAATTGATGAGTGAATCCAGTATTTCTGACATCACTTCCCTTAATCTTGTTATTATTTATTTGAATTTTCCTGAAATCATGCTAAAATGGAAAATAACCTGAGTGAATACTATATGGAACACAATTTTAACTTTAAGGATTTTAGAATTTTTTACCTTCTAAGTCCTTAATATGAGGATGCCTTTGAAAAGGCATCAATCTCTGGTCAGCACCAATAGTAGCAAGCTCAAAGTTATACATTAGGGAGCTTCTGCTACCCAGGAAACCTGTAGAAAGCAGCAAGAAAATCTGAGTTTCTGATTCTTGTCAATTGGTACTTATAAAGCTACTTTTGTGTTAAAATAAACCTCAAGAAGATAGTGCTAATTATTGCCATGGAAAAGAAATACAAGTTAAATACAAGTGTTCAACACAATGTTGTTTATGAGGGCAAGGTATTGAAAACAACTTAAATATTCAACAAAAAGAGTTTAGTTAAATTAAAAGTATATAAATACTATAGAAAATAATTCAGTTATTAAAATTGATAATGTAAACCATATTTACTGACATGGTTAGATTTTCAACCCATATTGTTTAATAAAAACAGTTTTTAAAAAAACTGAGTAATGGAAAATCCTAGCAAACTATTATTAAATAAAATCCAATGATATATTAAAAAGGATAATATATCCTAAACAGGTTAGGATTATTTAAGAAATGCAAGGTTGGTTTATCATTTTAAAATCAGTGGATGTAATTCATCACATTAACAGAATAAAGGAGAAATTCATATTTTATCTCATTAGATACAGAAAAAAACATTTGAGAAAATTAAATACCTATTCAAGATTTTAAAAAAATAACTCACTAGGAATAGAGGGGAAATCCTTTAATCTGATAAAAAAGTATATCTCAATAGTTTACAGAAATCAATAGTTAAATATTGAAAGACTCCCCAAATAAACACCAAGATTGGGAATCAGACAAATGTATCTACAAACAATCTTTCCATACATCATTGTGTCAGAGTTTCCAACAAGGCAGGAAAAAGTTGTATAAGGTTTGGAAGTGAGACATAAATCTGTCATTATTTACAGATGAGATTTTGCATGTAGAAAATCCAAAACAATCTGTAAGCAAGCTATTGGCCACCAAATATAAAATCAAATATGCAATTATATTTATATATACTAGTAACAATAATAGAAAATGAAACTTTAAATGATAACATTTATAATACCATAAAATATCAAATACCTAGGAAAAATCAAATGAAATTTATATAAGATCAATATACAGAAAACTAAAAAACATCATTGAAAAACATTAAAAAGACCTTAATGAATGCTCATGGTTTCGAAGACTCAATATTGTAAAGATCTCAATTCTCCCCAAATTAATCTACAACATTACTGAAGTCTCAGTTATAATTGTTGGAAGTGTTTTTGTGGAAATTGAAATGCTGATTTTAAATTCTTTTTGCAAATGCAAGGTGCTAAGAATAGTCAACACGATCTTCTAAAAGACAAGAATGTTTGTGGATGTACACTTATTATAACATTACACTAATTAAGTTAGCATCATGTTTGCACAAAATTAGATAAATAGAGCAATGGGAAAGAATAGGGAGTTCAGAAACCAATCCAAACATATAAGGTCACATAATTTATGACAAAGGTGACACTATAGTGCAGCAGGGAAAAATGGCAATTTAAATAAAGGGTGCTGGATTTGTAATTTCTTGGATGACAAACTGGAAAAAGGAAATCTCACCTCTACATTATACTATATACAAGCTAATTCCAAACAGACTGTAGATCTCAATATGAAAGATGAAGCAATAAAGCTATTAGAAGAAAATGTAGACTATCTTATTGACTTTGGGCAAAAAGTTCAAAACCATGTGTCCTAGTTTGCTAAAGCTACTCAAGCAGATACCATAAAATGTGTTGGTTTTTAATAATGGGGATTTATTAGTTTACAAACTTATAGTTTCAAGGCTGAGAAAAAATATCCAAATCAAGGCATTATCGAGTGATGCTTTCTCCCCAAAGACTGGCTGCTAATGATCCTGGACTCCTCTTTCACATGGCTAGGCACATGGCAGCATCTCCTGGTCTCCCTTCTCTTCTGAGTTCCATTGTTTTCAGCTTCTTGCTTCTGTGGCTGGTTCTCTTTCTCAGAATTTCATTCTCTTGTAAACGATTCCAGTAAGAGGATTAAGACCCACCCTGAATGAGGTGGGTCACATCTTAACTTAAGATCCTATTCACAAAAAGCTCTAACTTACAATGGGTCCATACCCACAGGAATGGATTAGCTTTAAGAACATACTTTCCTGGGGTCCATACAGGTTTAAACCACCACACCATGACACAAAATCGCTATTAATAAAAAATAAGGTCCTACCCTGATCAAGATGGTGGAGTGAGAAGTTTCAGGGCTCCATCTCCCCACAGAAACTTTGAAAAAACCAGCAAGAACTGGCAGAAACCTCTTTCTCAAAGTTCCAGAAAATAGCTAAAGGTTTGCAGTAACAAGGCAAGCACTAAATGAAGAAAAATGAAAAGACAACTTAAAAACAGTAGGATCTTGTGATGCCCTTGCTAGCCTCTCCCAATCGCCACACAAGCGTGGAAATGGCCTATGCTCCCAGTGAAAGTCCCTAGTCTTGGTTCCAGAAGGAACAGAGGAACTCCTGTGCACATACTGGGAGCATGTTTGTCTGGCATAATCTGTCTGGTGGAGGCCTGAGGGACTGAACCAGGATACTCAACACAGGTTTACCATCCCAGAACTTTATGTTTAGAGGCAGCTCACAGAGCTCTCCTACAAAATGCTATGGGAAAACAGTTAGGTCGTGGCTTCCTGGGGCAAGAGATTGTTGGCTTTGGGACATACAGTGCAGTGCCTGGGACCATAAGGAAACCATTTCCTAAGGAAGAGGAGAAACTTGCACCAGTGTAAAAGGCGGGAATTTCTAAGGTCACACATGCATGCCCAAGACAAGAGGAGTGAACAGAAAGGATCAGGGAGGTCTGTATGCTTTGGCCTCAAGCTATTCTCTAAAATCATTGGATGGATAAGCTCTGAAGGAAAACACTCACACAAGTCAATCTGCAAAGACTGGGAAAGGTGTTTTCTTTCTTTCCTTCTTTTTTTATTTTGTTAGCTCCTGGCAATCAAGGAAAGCTATGTCATAACATTAGCTGGATACAAGTCTAAGTAACAAACAGTTCAGAGTCTGAATTCCATCAAAATTTCCAGGTTGCAACAAAAGTGTACAAAACATACTAAAAAGAATAAAAAGGAAGAGATGGCCAGGTAAAAGAGAAGATTAACGCATTAGAAACCATCAATGAGAAGGAGCAGATCTGACATATACCAGACAAAGACTTTAGAAAAATGGTCCTAAATATGCTTGATAAAGCTAAAGGAAATCAGGATAATGAAGAACACAAAGTGAATATCAATATAAAGGTGGAAATTATGAAAAGGAACCAAATAAAGCTGAAGCTTGCAGTTTCAAAAATTAAAAATTCCCTTGAGAGTTTCAACTGCAGAATGGACAGGCAGAAGAAAGAAACAGAGAATATGAAGATAAGACAATTGAAATTATACAGTCTGAGGAGCAGATGTAAGAAAAATTGAAGAAAAGTGAAGGGTCTGAGGAAGCTGTGGGGCACCATCAATTTGAAGAATATATGCATTATGGGAGTCCCAGAAGAAGAAGTAAGAGTAAAAGGGAGAGGGGGAATATTTGAAGAAATAATGGCTTAAAATTTCCCAAACTTAATGAGGACATGGATATGAACATCCAATATGTTTGCTCAACAAACTCCAAACAGGATAAACCTAAATAGACCTGTACCATGCCATCATAGTCAAACTGTCAAATGGCAAAGATAAGAGAAAATCCCAAAAACAGCAAGAGAGAAGCAACATGTCTTATACAAGAGACCCTCAATAAGTTTAAGTGCCAACTTCTCATCAGAAACTATGGAGGCAAGAAGGCAGTGGGATGACATTTAAAGAGCTGAGAGCAAAAAAAAAAAAAAATTACCAAGCAAGAATTCTATATCTGGAAAACTCTCCTTTAAAACTGAAGGAGATATTAATACATTCCCAGATAAAGAAAATCTGAAAGGGTTCATCACCACTAGATAGGCCTTATAGGAGATCTTAATGGGAGACTTCTGCAGGTCAAAATGAAAGAACAATAGACAACAGATTAAAGCTGCATGAAGAAATAAAGATCTCCAGTAAGGGTAACAACATGGGTAAATATAAATGCCAGTATTATTGTATTTTTGGTTTGGAACTCCACGTTTTACATCCTACGTGATCTAAAAGGCAAATGCATTAATGTAATGATAAAGCAGTGGTTTTGGACTCTTAATGTAGAAATATGTAATTTGTGACAAGAGCTACATAAAGGTGGGGAATGGAGGGTTACAGGGACATATTTTTTATATACTATTGAAGTTAAGTTAGTAACAAAACAAACAAGGTTGATATAGCTCTAGGATATTGAATTTAAGCCCCGTGGTATCTACAGAGAAAATATCAGCGAATATGCAAGCTCATAGAATTAGAAAGTAGATTACAGGTTACCAGGGGAGGAATGCAGGGGCAATGGTTGTAGGATTTCTGTTTGGGGAGATGGAAAAGTTTAAGTAATGGAAGGTGATGAGAGTACTGCAATATTGAGAATGTTATTAATCCCATTCAATGGAATGCCTGGGAATTCTTGAGATGGAAAATTTTATGTTGTATATATGTTCCCATGACTAATAGAAAGAAAGAAAGAAAAAAAGAAAAGAAAGAAAGAAGGCAGGAAGGAAAGAAGGCAGGAAGGAAGGAAG
>JAQZBX010051412.1:0-19394 GCA_029593785.1 Cabassous unicinctus | reverse complement strand
GTAATTCTTGTTTCATAGTTAGAGTAGTAAAATGGCCTTCCAAATAAGAAATTAATTGTATAATATAATGTGTCCCATATTTTATTGCTTACAACCATGTACAAAGTCAAAATTCTTACTTTTTACCCAGTGAGTAGAAGTGCAAATACTAATAGGATTATCTTTAAAAATAAAAATAAATTAGAAATGGAAGTATTCAATAATTCTTTTAGCTTTTTAGAAAAAAAATACCTCTTATCCTGATACATTGATTCAAAAGCATAAATGGGATTAAAAATCGGAGATTATATCATTAATGATGTTACAATAAATAATTAGTAATGCTAGTAATGCTATACTAGTAAAATTTTACAAAGCAGGAAATTGAAAAAAAAGTTTAGTAAAGTCCCTTACGTTCACAACAAATGGGTTGTAGGGCCAGGACTCATTTTTAACACACAAATTATTTCACTTATATCCGCCTTTAACTGATACCAAAAGTTTCCCTGACTTAGGAAGCAACACGTTTGAACTAATCATAAAGAGAAAAGAATGGTCTTTCCATATCCACAATTTAGAGTTAGTTGCAATTTAAATAATTGGCTCCATAGTTTACTTTTCACCTCTGACTCTCTGTGTGGGTGGTTCATTGGAAAATCCTTTAGGACTGGGTTGGGTGCAAAGATTTCCTTGAAGCTTCAGAGACTGAAAAATTTCCTTAAGCATTGTAACATTTTTGGGTATTACTATAAATATCCAATGCAGTAAAAAGTGAAGCATTTAATTCATGTCTCTCTAAAAGAGGAAATGGAAATTTTGCTGGCCTCGGTGGCATTTCTATATCAGAGAGAATACTTTCTTCCATAAAAGATTTTCCTGGCACCATATTGAGAAACTTCTCTTATTCTCCACTACTGCTCTCTTGTGCCATGGACCCTCCTGTTTTGTTTAACCCAGTGCTCCTGGGAAGATCCATGTGAGTTCAAACCACAGCAAGAATCTCTTCTCTCCCATATTCTCCATTCTTCTTAAACTTCTGTGTTAACAAAGCAGTTATAAAGCAAAATGAAGTATAATTTGTATATTTTATCTAGACTTCAAATTTTCAGGTATGAGAAATATACCTTATTGGAAGTCATTTATTTGTACTTAGAGGTAAGTTTCTAAGTCCATCTGAAATATTTTCTTCACATTACCTCCAGAAGACTGATATGATGGACACCTTAAGCAGTTTGCCTTGTAAAAAATGATGGTTCTCTTGGAGAGTACTTCCAGAATGAAGGATTGGGGTGCTCTAGGTTTCCTAAGCATCTCTTGGGCACAGCGCAACACTACAAAGCTTCTTCGTTATTCATAGAAGGGGAATGTAACAACACCATCATTTTGAGGCCAGCCTCGAAGGTGTTTCTATTCTTGGGAGTCCCCTTATTTGAAGAGTTTAATGTTAGTGGCAATGTTTCAAGGACAGGGTCTAAGATAAAGCTACCCTTCTTTACTATTGTCCTGGGCTTTCAAAAGACCCGTGGTGACCATTGTCCATGACCCACTACCATATGCCTTCTCCTGTTTGGTGGTAAGTGATAGTGCAGAGAGTCAGGAGGAAAGAACCTGAACTCTGTGATGAATTTTTTGTCAAAGGACTCTTGCTAACACTTTTTCCCCTTTCCTCTGTATTTCTTTCTGCGTCCTATTCTCAGACACTTCTATCTTCCAACTTCCCTGTTTTCTGCTCATATCACTCTACTCTGACTACATTGAATCCCTTGCATTTCCTCCGTTCACAATTATTCATTACATATCTAGCTATCTGCTTTGATATTTTTCCCGTCATGAACTTTACCAAAATTCATATCGGAATAAGGACAGGAACATTAGATGTCAGTTGGCATCATTCTATGTTGTCCCTCAAATTCTATTTTCTGTGGTGCAATTTACATGGAAACATGGGATTTGGTGTTTTCTATGACATGCAGTTTCAATATTTGATGGAGTGGTAAGCTAGTGACATTCTGTCCTAGTCCTATCCTAATTGTATTGGGTGCCACTCTCTGCATTATTGGTCAAAGTTCGTATGTTAAAGAGAACAAGACATATGGCCACAGGTACCTCACAAAAAAAATGAATTTGTAAAGTAAAATAAGAAAAATTAAAACCCGTATAATGATAAGTTCATAGTACAAGAATAACATATAATTTATAAAATTTAGGATTAATTTGTTCATTTCAAAATTAGTATCACAGAAATATAAGCTCATAGTACACAGAGACAGATTTTAATTTGGGAAGAAAAGAGAATTTTTGGTACTAGAGATAGATTTGGGGTACCAGATATAATTTATATTGGTTAAAATTTCAACAACTAAAATTTAAGGATTTTAAAGAAGAGAAAATGGCACATACCAATACAAGGATGTTTCCAAAATCACAGATGTAAGATAGCCCATGAGAGTTAGGAAACCATGGCTGAATTCACTGATAAAACTTTGAAGTGGTGTTGGTCTGAGTGAAGGCATCCATGTTGTTCAAGTGCTGCTTTCCTATCTTCATATACTTAAATCATTTTTTGCTTATTTAAAGCAAGTCTAAATAGTTTTTCATGATATGGCTTTCATGGCTGTCCACAACTTTATCTCCTAAAATTTTTCAATTATTATACATGTAGTTTTAATGGAGATCATATCTATATTTAACTAAAATAATGTATGCTAGTTCCCTTCTTACAAACTTTTCTTCACTTTTCTTAATTCAGTGTGCCTCTTACAACAGTCAAGGACAGATTGCATTTAATTTTCCTCCATGAGCAATGTAAAAATAGATTGAAATGAAGTTATAATAAATTCATTTTATCTTTTATATTTATTATTGATAATTGGATCTGCCATACAGAGATTTTAGTTATAATAAAAAAACTGGTATGATCCTACTAAGATCTGCTGGACTGAAATAATATTTGAATTTTATATAGATTACATAGCATTTTGGAGTAAATTGACAAAGCAGGTTGCTGAATTTGAAATAGTCTGATTAAAAAAACCCATTTTAAACTTACTGAATATCTGATTCCTGCTAAACAAGTTGGAAATTTCAGTTACACACATTTAAAACCATAATTCCATTTCTTTCACATTTGTCATCCTTATCTGTCCATTCAATTATTTCTCAATTATTTCTCTTGGAATTTCTCTGATTTGGAACCATTCATCTGTTATTACCTCACCTCACATAGTCATGTGTCATACTTGCATAATTATTGATCTTGTCTAGAGGATTTTTTTATCCCTCTAATTTGACTATAAAGAGTTTGAACACCATTTTCTACTATAGCTACTGCAGATCTGAGTAACTTCCTAGTACATATATGTTTACAGAATTGGTGATGTTATTAATTTATGGATGGATTAGTGATTTGTCAAAAAAAAGATATAGCTGTTAGAAAGGACAGTATAAAGATTTTAACTTCCTTAATGGTAGCAATAATGTAACTGTCAATGGAAAAAAATGTGGTAAATTGATGCATAAAAATGAACAAAAGTGGGGTTATGAGCTCAAAAGTCAATGACATTAAAAATTAACTGATAAGACATGCATAATTCAATACAGACAAAATTTTAGAAATAAAAACATATAAAAATACTCTATTATTACCAGTACACAAAGATTGGAATCAAAATTTTAATTCAACTAAACAAGGAAGGAAGATTATGTGGAAAGTTTGAATTTTATTAGAAATCTCTGTCATATTATTATAATTTTATAAACAATTCAAAATAATAAGACAATATGCAAATACTTGTATAAACAAACTGAAATATCTATAATGCTATGTAAGAAACAGTATGATTGTGATTGAAAATATGAATTTTGGAAAAACACATTTATTTTTCAACTTGTGGTTTACTGTAAACTTTGATAATTTATTATGGAAATAATATTAATTCTAGAATTGAAATATTTTTCATAAAAACTGATAAAACAAAATTGGAAGGCAATTTGTCAGTAGTCATCAATAATTCTGAAGGTATTCATATGTTTTGCATCAGTAATCTCATGGAAATTTATTTTGATGAAATTTTAAAACATAAGGTAGTGGGTAAAAATGAGAATTGTTTCAGTGAAAAATATTTGATTGAGAATTTGAAAACAAATGAGTAACAATAAATTTTAAAATTATGATATGAAAAGTTTACATGGTAATTTAAAAGTGCTGAAATGGATAATTACGTTATGGATTTCCTTTAATTACATGTGAAACTAGTGTTGGTGTTAATAACAAAATGAAAATCAAAATACATAACAAAAATATATGATGACTGAATTTACATAAAATGTATCTATAGTATAAGAAATAGAATAAAACAATGGAAAAATATCTGCCTGCGGAAATTCAAAAATACTTTTTTACAATTATGCTTAAACAAAAATAAATATTTGAAGAAAACATATATCTGTGGCAGATACATGTAAAAGAATCATATTTGCATAAAGGCAGTTTTCAGGTTATATGGATGTAAGAAGTGTTACACTTTGTAGGATTAATAAGTGGTGAAACACAATATCATGCATCTAGCATGAAATTTGTAAGATTTCACGTTCATAGCAATTTTCCTCTAAAATGCCAGTTCCAATGATTTATTCAAACATTTCTCCATCATTTCATAGTCACTGTCCTGAATGACAATGATAGTAAAATTATGGCCACAATAAGCCAAAAGTTGGAGTAATAATTTTATTTAAAATTTATTTATTTATTTTATTATTATTTATTTATTACTTTAAAATTTATTTATTCATTTCTTTTAGTTGTCACGGGGAACAGATCCCGAGACCTTCTGGAGTGGAGTGGAGAGAGGCTGCCTAATCTCTTGTGCCATCTCAGCTCCCTGATCTGCTGCATTTCTCATTGTCTCTCTTCTGTGTCTCTTTTTGTTGCATCACCTTGCTGCGCCAGCACTCTGCATGGGCCAGCTCTCTGCGTGGGCCAACTCACCACCGGGGCCAACTTGCTTTTCACCAGCAGGCCCCAGAAATCAAACCCTGGACCTCCTATATGGTAGAAGGGAGCCCAAACACTTGAGCCACATCCGTTTCCCTAATAATTTCTTCTTAAAGCATAACCAAACCAAAACATTGAAGAGGTCAGAAATAATATATGCAAACTGGTTTCAATATCAAGAAATGTTTTTTTCTCAAGAGGGAAACTGCAAATTTAATAGTATGAATACATAGATATATTAGTTTTCAGTTGAGATGCAATATTCATGCATATATATCATGTTCATATGCATACAGTTAATATGTGCCTAAAGGAATCTACAATTTTTATATGAAGTAAAGTTTTAAGGCATTAAAATGATTCGCTCAAGGTGAAACAGCAAAGTCAGAAGATATTAGACCTTTCCAGAGAGCCAAATCAATGGCATGTTTGTTTGCCTGTTTTTTTGTGTTTTTTTTTAATCTAGGTTCCCCACAAAAAGATTCCATAGATAAAGCATGGTCATTAACATTTAAAAAAAAGTTTCCATGTGATTTTAATGCATAGAAAACTTTATGAGGAACTACTGAAATACAGTGTTCATAGAAAAGAACTATTAAAGTTTCAAAAGCACAAGGCTTCTGTCCTTGCTAAATAACAGTTACCTCAATATTCTTCGCAGAAAATTTCTCATATTTCTCAGCTGCAATATTTCTATATTTATTGTAACCATGGGCACGAATAGCAGTGTGAAGATTCATTCTGTTTGGGTTAACACAGGATATTCTAAAGGATAAAGTAGCGTTTGTGGTCTTCTTGTTTCTCTACTTGGCAATTCTGTTGGCAAATTTACTTATTGTGTTGGCCATCAAATACAGTCAGATGCTTGGGAGCCCCATGTACTTCTTCCTTTTCTACTTATCCTTTGCTGATACCTGTTTCTCCAAAACCACAGCACCCAGGTTGATTATAGATGCTTTGTCTGAGAAGAAAATTAGCTCCTATAATGAGTGCATGGTCCAAATATTTGCAATCCACTTCTTTGGGTGCATGGAGATTTTGGTTGTCATCCTCACGTCCTTTGATTGCTATGCAGTACATAACCATCATAAGCAGACATGTGTGTATTATATTTGTAAATCTGGCCTGGGTGGGATCTTTCATTCATTCTTCAGCACAGATTATCTTGGCTTTGAAATTACCCTTCTCTGGTCCTAATGTTATTGATCACTAGGTCTGTGATATGCAACCGTTGTTGAAACTTGCCTGCATGGACATCTATGTCATAAAACAACTCATAGTCTTCAACAGTGGGGCCATATGTGTGGTAAATTTCATAATCCTGATCATCTCTTATATTTTAATCTTACATTCTCTGAGTAACCAGAGAGCAGAAGGAAGAAAGGAAGCCCTCTCCACCTGCACCTCCCACATTATTGTGGTCATCTTAATTTTGCTCCTTGTATATTCATATATACTTCTCCTCCAACCATATTTCCAGTGGATAAGATGGTGTCCATGTTTTACCTTATTGGGACACCATTGCTCAACACTCTGATTTACACTCTGAGGAAAGCAGAAGTTAAAAATGCCACAAGCGAGTTGTGGTAAAACAAAATGTGAGTAGGAACAGCACAATGGAATATTCCACTTGCAAATTCTGTGTTTTAATAAAATTGATTGATAGAGAAGATTAAATGTGCTCATCCTGACATAGATATTATAATCCTTTCTCAGTAGGAATATTTGGGATGTAGAGAAAATGAGCACAAAGCACAGAAACCCATTTAATTTTGAGACAAAGTCATATAGATGACATTACATCAAGTGCAGGAAAATTTGTGGGAGCCCAAAACAACTCTACACTCCTATTCTTTGAATTGCAGCTTCTCAGTCAGATCCTGTTGCATCAGGATCTTTATATCCCTCTTTGTACTTTATGCTGCTTTGGGATTTTCTTCTCCATGTTTCTGATCCTAGTCTGATATTTTTTTTTTATTTATGACTAATCCATTTTCTTTACATGCTAACATTTCTTAGCATTCTGGTGCTACTGAATCTGAATCATATCTTCTATCTAAAAGCCACTTCAGTGTCACTCAAGGAAACCTATAAGCTCAAAGGGCCATAAATATTAGATAATTAAGCCCCTATTTGAAATTTGGTACCTTATTGTGAAACATGTAACGTGACACTTCATCTGCCCCTTGAAATCATATAGGGATAAAACACAGAAATTCTAAATCCCCTCTCAGCCTGAAGTAGTCAGAATATTCATCATCCCAAATCCCTCAAGACTGAGGAGTGAACAAACATAAGCGTGGGCAGGTAGTGTAACCAAGGACCAAAATAAATTTATTGTTATTGTGGTTATTAGCTCATAACATTGATATAGAGATAGTGGTTGGCACAATCTTAATGTAGGGACATGGTTCACTGATTATTTTTTAAGACACTCAGGCCAGCCTGCCTGACAGGCACACTTTTGTGTGAGGAGGGATGTTTTGGGCCATCACTACTTGAGACCATAACAAATATTGGAGATGCAAGTCCTTGGATAGAAAGTTATTGTCCAATGACCAGGATAAGCATTTTCTGTTGTAGATGTATATTTTTTATGACAGCTTATTAAATTTACATTCTGCTCCAGGAATTGTTCACTAAAGAGTTTGAGCAATAAGAGCCAGACCATGAGGGACTGGGCAATAAAAGCCCATCTCCAAAAACCAAAATGATGACGATCATTTTTCTATGGATCTAAGAACTGAATCTAAACTATGGTGGATAAACCCATCCAATGCCACTATGGAAGCTTTGCATGAGCATGACTCTGGGAATAACACCACTGATGGACCTTCCAACTCTAACAATAAAATTTTGGAAGATTTACATAAAGCTCATATTCTTTAATGGAAAACCTCTCAAACTGCAAATCCTGTTGATGATGTGGCAATATTTTCCTGTTTTGTAACTTAAAATACGAACAAGCATCTTGACTTGCCAGAAGTTTGACATCACTACCCATTGATATACTTTAGCATTGCTGTATAGAGCAAAGGGAATTTTGTGGATTGGAGAAAATAGAAATGTGGAAATGAGAAATGTTAATGGATATGAGATGAAAGAGGGTAAAAACCATTTTCCCTTGTATTTTATGAAATTCTTGGCAGAAACATTTGTGGAAAGACAATGATTATCTAAAGGGTTTCAATCTCTCAATAATTAATATTGACTGAGATTCCTCTCTACACTCATGTGTTAATGGCACCAAAGTTCACAGAAGCAATTTCATTCCTTTCGCTATGTTAAAATTATCCAATTCAAAACAAGGATTTTATGGCTTTTAATAATATCCCCAAGCTAATAACCCTCAATTTAGGTATCTACCCAGACCTTTCATTTGATTGGGAAACTGATTCTTGATATGTTCCTCTAAACTTCTAATAGGAAACTTCACAATTAAAGACTGATATTTTTCCAATCATGCTTTATATGCAGCCATTCCTAGTCAAATCCATTTTTCCATTTGCCCAGACTGAAAATACTGGAGAACAAAAAATGGTGGTATCAAATTCACATCTTACATAGAAAAATGGGTTGGCTTCGATCTATATCCTATTTTGTGATTAATTCCTCTACCATTCTGGTCTAAGCTACTATCATCTTCTACCTCGAACCCAATAGACCTTCATAATTTTTGCAGCTTCTATTCTTTTATTGCTTAATCTATTTGCAACACAGCAACCACAGACTCCTTATAAAACTTGACTAAAATTAGAACACTCCTCTTCATAAACTCCTGCAGTGGTTCTATTTCCTTCAGAGCAAAAGCCAAAATCTTTTCATTGCTTTGATCTTTTGTTGTTTCTTTGGTTTCTTTGCTACTTATACCCTGGTTCTCTTGTCTCCAGCCACACTGAATTTTTTACTTTTCCCTAACCATACCAGGTAATCTTGCACCTTAAGATTCTTGCTTTAGCTGTTTCTTCTAGTTAAACCACTCTTCTAGTAATGTTTTTGGCTAATAGATTCATCTCTTTAAGACTCTGCTGTGAGTCTCCCTTTAGTGATGCCTCCCAAATCACCATATTTATTAAGCATTCTCATATTTTCCCAATCTCTTTATCTTTCTTTATTCTTTCTTATTTTAATACAATTTATCATCTTCTAAAAGATGTACATTTTTGTTATATAAATACTTATTTTTTTCTTGTATGTCCCCTTTTAAAATGTAAAATCCAAGAAAGCAAGTATCCTTATCTATTTTATACAGAAAATCATCCCAAGTCACTTGTAGAGTCATTGAAACAGAACAGAAACTTCAAGTATTTGCGGTGGTTGTCATGATTGAGTGTTTAGAATTTGAAGAAAGTAAATCACAGATCTTAACATTGAGGGATATTGGTTTCTACAAAAATGCTTAATTAATGTTTTCATTTGGATGATAAATGAAAATACATTTTAGCACATTATGGGTCTTCTGATGACTAACTAACATCCAAATATGGCCACATAATTTCATTGCCAGAGAATGATTGCTACTATGGTGATGCCAAACACTGCTACACTGTATTGGCAATATAAGAAGTATGCAGATATGAATTTGGTAAAGGAGGAAAGCATTTGTATCAAGTGGATATCAAATGACTGGGAAGTGCAGAATAATGGTTTTGTAATAGTTTCAATAGAGAAAATCGGTACTAACATTGATGTGCCAAACTCAAAATTATTTTTGCTACACCTCTATGTACTATTCATGTGTCAATTTTCCTATAATATAAACACATTAATAGTCACTTTAAATTACATATTAATTTAAAGTTTTTGGTATTGTTGCAGTTATGTTTGAAAGGTTATGTTTAGCTTTTCATTTATATGTGTTATAATTACAAGGAACATATAACACATTTTATGTTTACACATATATTAGTAACATTATATAGCAAATCATTCTCATTAAAACTGGGGTTCATGAGATATTTTTTCATTTAAAATAGTTCTACTTAAAATTTAAAATTAAGAACATTTTTCGATACTTTAGAAAACAAAAGTAAGTATAGTAGAAAAACCATTTTCTTAAATAAACTGTGCATGCACATAGAAAAATGGAAATGAACCACATAACTTAAAACTTAGAGTGACAGTCTGGGAGTGAATTGACACTCTAATAGAGTCAATTATGATTATCTAAATCGCAATAATCACTGATATGTTGTGAAACTGTCTGTTAATGGTTCTTTCCTCAAGGAAAACAAAAACAAAAACAAAATACCTCCTATGGTAATTTACATTTTATGAAGACAGATTTTTTTTTTTTTTGGTAGAAATTCATATACTCACTAATGAGTAGGGTGAGCCTATAGAGACTCTAAATTCACAAAATTATTCTTGCCCCTGGTATTCATACCTGTGGCATCTCCTTCCATTGTGTGTGGATGGGATATATGTTTTCCTACTAACCAATAGAATATGGAAAATGTAAGGATTGTCACTTCTATGGCTAAGTGCATAAGATTGCAATTTCTACCTTGCTCAGACTCTCTTTCATGATGGCTTTTGATGAAGCAAAGCTTGGAGATGCCCACATAGCAAGGAACTGAGGGCAGCCACTAGCCAATACCTGGGAAGAGCTGAGCCCATCAGTCCAACAACTTGCAATGAACTGAATTCTGCCAGCAACCACATGAGTTTGAAAGCAGATCCTTCTCCAGTTGAGCCTTGAGATGTGATCACAGCTGTGGCTGACACCTTGATTGCAGCCTTGTGACACACCACAGAAGCAGCCAGGGTTTCACGGAGTTTAGTTGTGCCCACACTCTTGATCCACAAAAACTGTGAGACAATATGAGAAATGTTTCAAGATGCTGAATGTTTGGCAATTTGTTGTACAGCAATAGATAATAATAATGCACATATATAGGCCTGTTCTCTAATTGCATTTTCCCAAACAATTGCTAGACTCATTCTCTGGTTTATGTTCCAGGTCCTTTTATAGTTAGTAAAAATTAGCTAGGCCATGCAAAGAAGTCCATTTCTAGTCATTAATAGATTTCAATGTGCCCTGCAAATCTGAAGGTCAGACCCTAATCTGTAAGTCCTTTACGGCAGAAAAGGCAATGTCTGATCTTTACTGCTTATATATCTACTTTGATTTTCTTCAGATTCCAATGATGTACATTATTATGTCAATACAGACTATATCATTAATTAGAAAATACACAAAATATTCAAGAAACAATTTCATCTTTGTATGTGTTTTATAATAATGGAAATCCAATTACTCTCTCAGAAATATAATATATTTACACAAAGATGAGAGTGGTATCATGTTTTTTGTTTTGTTTTGTTTTTTGTTTTTTTTTGTTATGCTTTTACTTGGAGTAATATTAGGTGTCCATAAAAGAGAGACCCAATGAAAGAATTGTTTAGCATATAGGAAGTTAATTCTTTTTCATGTGCCAGACTCATTTACATGATCCAAGTTGAAAGGGTAGTGCATCTTCTGTTCTTCATTCATGGATTCAGTTACCTTTCTATCTTTTTCTTTGCCCTCCACAATGCTTTCCTATTCATGTGATCCATGTGCTAGTATCATTGGCATCTCCAGGGAGCTTGTTAGAAATGCCAAATTATGGTCTCTACCCCAGAATGAATCATATTTAAATTTAACATCATGTTATCCATATGTACACCACCATTTGTAAAGTCTTTCCAAAGGGCTCTTTTATCTACAGTTGTGACACCACCAGTCTGGTTTCAGGTGGCAAGGAGAAGAAATAAACTTGTAGAAGTACACATTCAATATTTTAGATTTCAGCTTAGAACTTACACATATCCCTTCTGCCTACAATCACTTAATAAGAACTTAGTCACTGAACTTCACTTAGTTGCAAAGAGGGCTAAGGTATTTTCAGTAAGAAATTCTCTGTGCATGTTCCTGGTTCCAGATATCTTTGTCAGAGACTGCTAGAAATCCCCTAGCAAGGGTGTTTGATGTTTTTGGTTTTTTTTCAGTTAAGGATATGAATTCAAATTGACCATCAAAACTCAAAACCGTTGAATTTGAAGCTTATCAAAATAGATATATAGGAGGAAGTCTCAGAAGTCGTCTACCAGATTTGTATCTTATTTTTGCTACACCCAGGAGGTCTGTTTGGGAGACCATGAACTGAGGTAACTCTGTTACTGCTGAAGAGGGTAAGGATTGTAGTGGACGTCTAGCAATCTCTGACACAGACATCGAAAACCAGAAACATCCACAGAAGCATTTTTTATTCAAAATTCATTTCAATTTAACAGATATTTATTGACTCCTCATTATGCACCAAGTAATGTTCTATCCTTGTCTTCTGAACTCACATTCTGGTTGATTATGTTATTTCACAAAATCTAGTAACAAATCCAGGAATGTGTGAGTTCCAAGGATTCGAAGAGTTTGAATGAATGTTTCTCAAATTAGGGACTGCTCTTTTATTTATGAGATTGTTTAAATTTGTACTTATATTCCCCTACTGCTCTGTGAAACCCCCTTTTGATCTTAATTTTCATCTCTGCACATTCTTTATCATTGTACTTCTGGATCTTGGGACAGTAATAAGCCGAATTACATACATTCTCAATCTCTTGTGTGACTATTGCATTTATCTGCTTGCTTTCTTGGTCCTCCACTCTGGATCCTGACTCCACTTAAGTGGGTGCTGTTATCTCTCATAGTTCTCATGCCAATGGGTCTGGAAAAGAGGTTTTAGTTTTCATTGTTTATCATTACTACTTAACCTCAGTCAGATTACGTACGCCACTTTCAGCCCTTATTTCTTAGTCATCTCTGGTTTACCAGATCGTTCCACTTCATTCCTTGATGGTTTTGGCTCCTGATTACTGTAAGTCTACCATGTTTCTGTCATAATTCTTGTTAATTTTAACATCCACAAAGATGATCTTTCCAATATGCTGGTTTATTAATTGACTGATTGTCCAATAGTTTTTCAGTAATCTTTAATCATTTTAGATGTTTACTCCCATAGTCATACAGTAAATCCTGTCATTACCTTTCTATAATCTCAATTTCATACCCGCTAATTTCCAACCACACCACTATTATTGGATAAAATACTGTTAAAGTAATCTTTATCCATAACATGGTTCTTTGCTTTTCTTTGTACTCTGAATTTTTCCCTGTCACATCTCCTGATTCTTCATCATTCCCTTACTCTTAATGTCAGTGATTCATTTCCTCTCTGGCTCTTACTTCTTCCCTCATTGTCTAACCCTTGTATATCTTTCAAATATACGTAAGAAATGCTTATTTCTCTGTTGACCCATCCAGTAGATGGCATTCATTTCATAGTCAGCACAGGTACTGATCATATCATTGACTTCTCTTTACCTGTTTATTATACTTGGCAATGTATTGGCTCTACCTGGATGGTTGGAGTCTGATGCTTTTCATGGCAGTGGAGGTGGGATGTTACATGGAGACTGTCAGGGAGCATGAAGGCTTGCGTTCTGGTCCTGTACCACACTCATGGCTCTCAGTCAAACTTTGTGTACCCCCCTACCTTAAGTGCACAAAGGAGAACAATGCTGATTTGTCTTACTTATCTCAAGAGATATTATATAATCAAATGAACAAAAATGATGTTAAATAAAAAATGAGACAAGGATATAATTAGAGATTCTATTGTTTAATTAAACTAAAGAGAAAAAGACTGTAGAGGTTGGTAGTAAACAAGTTATGTGACTGAGGAAGTCTAGTAAGGCTTTTATGAGGAGATGGCATTTTAACTTGGTACTCTCTCCACAGGTAAAACTGGAGATTTGAGGTTATAGCAGAGGAAAAAGCATTAAGCTGTTGTGAAAAAATATATAAGAAAATGCAGCTGTCGTCATATACTTATGAGGGACATCAAATGTCATGCTTGACTAGAGCAAGCTTTTGCAGAACACAAGGAGGAATAGTGGACAATAGATTATGGAGCAGTGTTAGAGAATTTGAATGCTGTGTGAGTATCTCAAATATTAACTTTAAAACCATAATTAGTATCCATATTTTAATTTATGACATCACATTTTTCAAAAATCAATTTTTCTTTTCAAAGGATGGCAAGGAAGGAAAGAATGAAGAGCGGAGAAAATCACTGAATTTAGGTAACTCAATAAAGACCAGTCAAGATCCACTTAAAAATTCCAAGAGTGGCCATTTGTGATACTGGCATTTATGAAGTCTCAGTCTGAATTTCTGGTATTTATGAGTTAATATTTTACACAACAAAAAGTCACGAAGATATCCAAAGTGCTATTTTTTCCACTAAATAGACACAGTTTATTTAAAAGTTAAGTACTAAATATTGTGTGAGAAGATTATTATATTCTGTGTTTTAGGAATATAAAAATAAGAAAGTTGAAAGGATTTCTTCTTGATCCCACTCTTTTGCAAGTATCTGTACTGAGAATTATATCTAAACTAACTGACCAAGACCAAGATATATGTTTGGCAGAGGAAGTACTAGAATCCAAAACTTTGGGTTCCCTAATTTGATGTTGTCTCATGGAGATTTATAAAACCTTTGATTCTTTTTTAAGAAAGAAAATGCCAAGTCTGCAGACACTGATGAGTCATACGTGGAATGACCACAGTACCAGTCTTTGTTTTGTTGAAGCTACAAAGTATCCACTGAGTTTCTAAGTGCAGGGAACAGAAAACCAGATGTCCTCAATGGGGCTCTAATATCTTAAAAGAAGTAGTCACATGATTACAGTTAATCTCTAAGTCTTTTGGACAATATTCCTTGAAAATAATGCTGGAAAAATACTGTTAAATATGTCTGAATGTGTTTTGTTCTTAGGTATTAGGTACTGAAAAAATCTTAATAGAAGCTGCTCTCATTTTTCTATGCCTCCAATTTTCCTATTTTACCAATAGAATAATTTCAAAATTTATAACCTGGCTTATATGGCCTCTAACCATGAGGGCAATTTGCTTTCCTAAGCTTTTATACCATGACTTTTTAGACTGGGTAAACGAGAGTTTTCATATTGATTTATTTGCTTGATGTGACAAAGTATTTCCACTAAACCCTTCATTTCATTTTTCTTATCCAAATGACCTCATTTTTCTGCTTTTCACATCTCTGGTTCCCAAACTTTTCATAACCAAGGATCTATTTAATTCCTGTCACATTACTCCTTGTTTTGCTGCCATTCTTCACATTTTATTCATTTGTCTCTTTTTTATTTTTTTAAAGATGTTTAAAAATGTTCATCCTAGCCTTTGTTCACCATGGGAAAACCAGTATCACTCACAGTAGTGATATGATTTTAGACATCCAGAAAAGGAAATCAATGTTTTAATAAAGTTATGCAGTTTTGTTATGGGTAAACGGACAATTTTAATGAATATTTTCCAAACATTGGAAACCTAGTAGTAAGTACTCTTATTGCAGGAAGTATACGTTTTGTACATATTAAATTATTTAAATTTCATAGCAACCCTAAAATGTAGATTGTGTTACAATTTCTGGATACAGGCAATTAAATAAAGCTTAGAGATATCAAAGGTCTTGTTAAATGTCACGACACTGTTAGATGGCAGGGTTGACTCTAGGTAGTGTGGCTTCAGACGTTAGCCATTGATAGCTGTGCTCACAGCTGTCATCAGTTTCTGAACGTTTGCATCTCAGAGAACCTGGTTTGAAAACTGATGTTTTCAACTTAAATTTGTAGCACATCCATTACATAATTTTGAATTCTTCACTGTCCAGTCTGTACTTTAGGAATTTGTACTTTTCTCTGCATATGTTTTCTACTCTTCTAACACCTCCCACATGGTACCTTAATGACCCTATCTACATTTATCTTAAAATCAAATAAGATGTTAAGAAGAGAGGAGCATTTTCCCAAATTCCTTCCAATATCTCAGCTTATTTTAATTCAATATTTAAAACAAAATATAAATGTGGAATTATGTAAGAAAATGGCATATATATGATCATTTTATTTATTTTGAAAAAATGAACTAAATTACAATGGGAAAATTGACTGGATTATCTAAAAAAGGAAAGCAGTGACAATAGAAGACAAATAAAAACACAGAAAGAAAAAACAATTTCATAACACTTATAAAAGCAAAGGCTGAGACATGCATGGTGTTTACTCTGTGCAGATGTTTTTTTAATTAATCAGTACAGTATACACGATTATGTCTTAAGAAGCTTGATCAAGACCACAGCAAGTAAATAATGGACCTGGGATTGAATTCATGCCATCTGGCTCCAGTAGCTGAGATCTTTACTAAGATATGTAATAATTATTTTTCTAGATTCATTGTCATCCTAAGTAAAAGAACAAGATTCAAAAAATGAAGGAAAACATTTTTAAAAGAAGTGCATAAAATACAAAATTTTGTTGATAATACTTTTAAATGAAAATAATAAAAATAGAATTTTATTGCTATTTACCTGAGATAATAAGATAAAATCACAAGAGAGCCTGTATTTTGCATAGGTATCAGTTTCTCTGTAAAATCATCCTTGAAACATTGGCCTATCTTGTATATTATAAAATAAATTCATATAAAACATATGCAAATATACTTACAGAAAATTTCTGAAAGGATATATAAGAAACAAAGGGGTTATATCTGAGCATAGGAATATCAATTCAAAAAATTGGGAGAGATATTTTTATTATTTTTCACACATTTTTCTCATATCTGGAATTATCACAATCATGTATCATTCTGTAATAAAATATAGTTAATAAAAGGGTACAAAACACTGAAAAATAATTTTAATATATATCAATAGCAATAAAAATTCCAGCAAATGTGACAACATTGCACTTGGAAAATTATTCTCTACATGCTTGTAAGATTATTAATGAGAGTAAAAATTAGAGACAACATAAATGCCTCAATGGCAAAGTGGTCAAAATAAATTCTCTTATTAAAATACACAAATTATCACACCATTAACTGGGTCATAAAATATGAAAACATGAGAAAGCTGCTTATAATAATTGTAAGTGAAAATCTGATTCAAAATAATATCTGATCATTTCAATTACATAAATTGTATGTGTAGATGAACAAAAACTTAAAATGGAAAAATCATAAAATTATATTTTGGGATTATACGATATCTTTCAATTGTTTTTATAAGAAATCTATGAAATTCGGCATAAAGATATAGATATATATGTGTGTGTGTGTGTGTGTGTGTGTGTGTGTGTGTGTGTGTAAAACATGATTTGAGTGATAGTAATATTAGTCATTATGTACCAGGTTTAATTCATGAGTAGAATAGCTCAATATTGTATGTAAAGCAAAGTAATGGGATAAAATCAAGAGTAAGGTAAAAAATAGTTTCACTCCATTATAAATATTTAAAGTATTATCCAAACATTTGTATTGTCAGGGCCATCAATGAAGCTGCCATCTTCAAGCATAGGTAAAAGTCAATATTGATTTTCAATAGCATATTCCACCCAAGATTTTTAAGCTGCTAGGTAAATAAACAGAAAACATGAGTGAAATTATTTGTGTATATTTTCGTCATGAGGGCTTCTTTAAAAATATTAATGTTTATTTATATTGGAATAGGGTTTTCAAATTCTAAAGCACACAAATAAATAAAAATGTGTGTGTATAAGTGTAAAATAATTTTTTAATATATTCTTATAAAAAGCCAGAATAACATATGCTGGTTATTTAAACTCAGTTGTGTTTATTTATTTTTTTATAGAAAGTCAAGTTTCAAATCTATTAAGTCATTTGCTTAGGAAAGAACAAGCTCTGCATTTCTCAGTCATGGTAGGGATCAAAATTTGTAAAAATTATTTTCTGTTTGTTATAAAATACAAATGCTTTGGTCCAACCCAGTGGGGTTCTAAATCAGTCAATAAATCTGGGAGAGATCTGGGCATCTGCAGAATTACAAAAATTCCAGAGGATTCTGGTAAATATCTACAGCATTTAGAAGAAACAGATTATAGATCAGAGCCAAAGAATTCAATGTTGAGCCCAATGATCTCACCAAATGAGAATATTTTTCTTCTCTTTGCAAGCTAAACTTTTTTTCATCTGCATTCTATGTACAGATACTGATATGGTGATGAATAAGAGTATGGCTGAATTCATTCTCTTGGGTTGACACAGCATACTGGAATGCAGAAGGCAATATATGGGATCTTCTTGATTCTTTACCTTGCAACTCTGTTAGGGACGTTTCTCATTATGGTGACTATTAAGGCAAGCCGGACACTTGGGAGTCCCATGTACTTCTTTCTCTTCTACCTGTCCTTTGCTGATGCCTGCTTCTCTACAACCATGGGCCCCAGGTTGATTGTAGATTCCCTTGTTCAGAAAAAGACAATTTCTTACAATGAATGCATGACTCAGGACTTTGCAGGCCATTTCTTTGAGTGCATGGAGGTCTTTGTGCTCATCCTCATGGCCTTTGATCGTTATGTGGTCATTTGTAAACCCCTGAAATACATGGCCATTATGAGCCAGAGTGTCTGCACTGCATTAGTTATTGTAGCTTGGGTAGGATCATGTATCCATTTTTCAGAACAGCTTTTCTTGGCTTTGAGGTTGCCCTTTTGTGGCCCTAATATGATTAATCACTATTTCTGTGACTTGCAACCCCTGTTCAAACATGCCTACATGGATACGTATGTCATAAATTTTTTAGCTGTTTCCAATAGTGGGGCCATATGCATAGTACGTTTCATAATCCTGTTTATCTCCTATATAGTTATTTTATATTCTCTGAGAAACCACAGTACAGAAGGAAGGCAAAAAGGTCTCTCCACCTGTACAGCCCACTTTATTGTGGTTGCTATATTTTTAGTTCCATACATATTTATATATACTTGCCCACTAACCACATTTCCAGTGGATAAAATGGTGGCTGTATTTTATACAATTTGAAAACCCTTGCTTAACCCTCTTATCTATACACTGAGGAATGCAGAAGTGAAAAATGCCATGCAAAAGTTATGGGGTAGCAAGAGAAATTCAGTGGTTGAATAATTTATGGAGAATCTAGTTTACATGTCATTTGCATCTAGTTTTTATTTGGACAGGAAAGATATAATATTTTAACCAGTAAAAAATCAAGACATCTGTGGAGATATATATATACGTATTTATAAACATATATATATGTGTGTGGATATATGCATGTTTAGGGCTTGAATGTTATCACTCACAAAAGACATGTTCAGTCTTAACCCCTGGTCCTATTGGGTGTGAACCATATATAATAAGACTTTTAAGTGGTTATTAAGTAAGGTATGGCCAAACTGAATGGGTGTGGACTTAATCCACTAATTCTGAAGTCCTTATAAGCTAAGGAAATTGCATACAGAAGAGGAAGCAGAGGAGAAGCCCAGAAGAGAAAGATTCATTGAATAGTATATGCTATAGCAACCCTGGTAAACA
>JAQZBX010051411.1:0-19394 GCA_029593785.1 Cabassous unicinctus | reverse complement strand
AAATAAATAAATAAAATAAATCTTTTTTAAAATGTTCTAAAGTTTTCCGCACAGAAGTCTTTCATTTTGTTAGATTATGCCTAGGGTTTTTTTTTTTTTTCTTTCCTACTTTTGGATGTAACTTTTAAAAACATTTTCAGATGGTCTGTTCCTAGCAAGTAAGAAGACAATAGATTTTTTTTTAAAAAAACAATTTATTGAAGTGTATCATTCATACATGAACAAACATAAACAATAAGTGTTCAGTAAACATTGTGAACTTACAAAACAAGCATGCATAAAATCATACAGGGTGCTCCCACACATCACCCCACCACAAATACTTTGTATTGTTGTGAAACATTTGTTAACAAATTATGAAAGAGCATCATCAAAGTATTACAACTAACTATAGTCCGTATCTTACTCTCCTATACTTTTTTTTTTAAGGATTTATTTATTTATATATTTACTTTTATCCATTTTACACCCCCACCCCTCCGTTTTGCTGTTTTTGTGTCCATTCACTGGGCAGCTCTCTGTGTCCATTTCCTGCCTTCTCTTCTCATCCTTCTCCTCCTGTCTTCATCGGGATTCGACCCTCAGAACCTCCGATGTGGGAGAGAGGTGACCTACCGCCTGTGCCACCTTAGTTTCTTCCTCTTTGTTTCCAGATGTCTCGTCTTGGCTCTCCTTTGTGTCACTCTCCTGTTACGTCTCATCTTGCTTCATGGGTCATGGGGCCTGGCAGCCTGTGCGCCTTCTGTATTTTTCCTTTTTTATTTTTGCTGGGAGGTTCCGGGGATCTGACCCAGGTCCCTCCATATAGGAGACGGACGCCCAACCATTTGAGCCACATCTGTGCCCCTGCTATATCTCTTAAGGTTGACCAAAGATACCTAGAGTTAGTCATTTCCCATACAGGATGGTCATATAATAAATCAGGCTTAGTTCATCACCAGCATTCTAAAAACCAGACCTAGGGAGAAAAACTAGGTCTGGGACACATGCATTGTTTCTAATATAGAGAATGTTTAGGATACCCTAATTATCACAAAATCAGGACAGTGAGAATATTCACATTAGATTTTTAAACTACTGACTTTATCTAGCAAGTTAGCTAATATTGCTTATTAACTTTAATAGTTTATTGAAGATCCTTTGGATCGCTTTATACTTACAATAATAGTATCTGTGCATAATGAAGTTTTATTTCTTCTTTTCCAACTTTAGGCTTTTTGTTTCTTTTCTTGCTTTATTTCATGGGTAAGTCCTAACTACATTGTTCCATAAAAGTGGCCACAGGCATCCTTTTGTTGTTCCTGATCTCAAATAGATAGTTTTATTTTCAACATTTTACTATTATCATCTTTGCTTTAGTTTTTTTTTTAAACATCACTTACCAGACACTAGTTTGCTAAGAATTTTATTTTAATCAAGTATGGAGGTTTCAAGCATCTTTTCTGCATCTATTGAGATGTTGATTTGATTTTTTTCCTTTGTCCTGTTGATATGGGGGATTACTTTTATTTCTGAATGTTAAATCAATCTTGCATAATTGGAATAAAACTAACTTTTGCAATAAATCTGGATTCAGTGTTAACATTTTATTTAAGATTTTTGCATCCTAGTTCATGAATGCTATAGGCCTGTTTTGGGGATTGGATCATGTCCCCCATGAAAGACATGTTCAGGTCTTATATCTGCCTTCCTGTGGGTATGAACCCATTTATAAATAGGAACCTTTGATGATGATGTTATTAGTTAAGAGGTCTACTTATTTGTGAATAGGATCTTTGAAGTTCCTTTTTAGATGAGGCCAAATTGAATCAGGGTAAGCCTTAATCCATATGGCAGGAGTCCTTATAAAACATGGAAGTCTGGACAGAGACACAGACAACTGAGCAGAAAACTAAGAGCCAGAAGGAGATGCTATGGGACTGAGGCAGAGGTGCAAGGAAAGGAATCTCAAGAATTACAGCAATACAACACCAGAATGCTACAGACTCCCAGAGAAAGCATGGCCTGCCAAAAACTTCATTTTGGACTTCTATCCTCCAAACCTGTGATATAATAAATTCTCATTGTGTAAGCCAATGCATTGTGCGGTATTTGTCATAGCAGCCCTAGCAAACTAAGACAGTTTATCATTTTTCTTTTCTGTAGTGCCTAGATAAAGCAGATATCAGGTTTTGGTATCAAGGTAAAATAGAGGGCTCTCTCCTTTTACGTTCTATAAAAGTTCTGTGCACTATTAACATCATTTCTTTGTTAAATGTTTAGTACAAGTCATTGGTGAAGCTATTGGGTCTGCAGTTTTCTTGGTTGGAAGATTTTTAATTTCTTTCATTGTGATAGCTCTATTCAGATTTTCTATTTCATCTAGTTTCAGATTTTTAAGGAAGTTTTCCATTTGTTAAAAATTTTCATGTTTATTTGGATAAAATCGGTTCATAAAATTTGCTTACTATATTATTTTTAATGACTACAACATCTATAGTTATGTTCCCTTTTCCATTCCTGATATTGCTTATTTGTGCATTTTACTTCTTTTTTTATGGGTCATTTTCCTCAGGGAGTGTTCAATTTTCTTTCTTATGCTTTAAATACCAACTTATGGCTTTGTTGATATCTATTGTATGTTTGTTTGCCTTTCTTTTTTTTTTTTTTTTAATCTTTTCCTTCTTTCTACTTTATCTGGGTACAACTTAGCAGTTTTTTGTTTAGTTTAGTTTTGTTTTTTTATTTCTTATTTGTTTTAGTAAATTCTTGAGCTGGGGCTAAGTGCAATGATTCCATATTTTATTATTTGCTAGTATATGCATTCAAAGCCATAAAATTTTATTTAAGTGTGGATTAGCTAAATCCCTTAAGTTTTTAAAATTATTTTTAATTTATATACAGTAACATTTATTCTTCTTTGAAGAAGTGTCTATTCAAATTTTTTGCCTATTTTTAATTGTTTTTTTTGTGTGTGTGTGTGTTTATTGTTAAGGCTTTTTTTTTTTTTAGGCCAGTAAAGATAATTTATTGGGAAATGGGGGAAAAGAAGAGAGCTTGCTGAGAAATGGGAGAGAAGGATGGAAATAAACACCGAGATTTGGTGCAGGCTCCTCGAGGCAGAGAGGGCAAGCTCTGCCTTGTGTGGTTACCTTTTAAACTGCTAATTATTCCTCCCCCTTGCTAAGAGGAGGAGCCCCAGCTGTTATTGGTTACCCCACAAATGGTGGGGGCCAATAGTGAGGCCTGTTTGGAATATCCTGGGCCAATGGGAGGTCCTGGAAAGAGAAACTGGGACCTCAAGGTTAAACTCAAGGTCTCAACGAGATCTTGCAGCCATGTTGTCTGTTAGCCATTGTGGCTTGTCTTCTCCTTGTTTCCCTAGCTAACCTGCCTCAACTTCACCCTCAGAGAGTTCATGCCCTAATTCTTAAGGAGCACTGAAGAGCGATGGTCATTTATCTGTAGTTACTTCCTGCTTGTTAGGGAAGATGGGTCTGACACTGTAGTTGGAACTGGCTGGAATCCCTGCATGACTAATATCTTGTTCTGGAAGGCATTGATTCAGGACTTTTAACATGTTCAATATCCCTCTACATATGATCAGTCTCCAGTGGGGTTGTGGAGCACTACTCACTTATCTGCCTCCTAGCTGGCTCGCCAAATGAAGACAGGGAAGTGTTGGATTCCTCTAAGGTTCTTGGCTATGTTGCATAAAAGAATTTAAGAACACACCAATTTAGTTAGGCCAGTAAAAAGAATTTATTGGGAAATGGGGGGAAAAAACAGTGCTTGTTGAGAAATGGGAGAGAAGAACAGAAATACACACCAAGATTTGGTGTGGGCTCCTCTAGGCAGAGAGAGCCATTGTTAAGTCTTAACAGGCCTTAGTATAGTATGGATTCAAGTTCTCTGTCAGGTAAATGCTTTGAAAATATTTTTTCCCAGTCTGTGGCTTATCTTTTCATTCTCTTAACAATGTGTTTTGGCAAGCAAAAGTTTAAAATTTTAATAGGCCAATTTATCAAATTTTTATGGATCATGCTTTTGCTGTTGTATCTAAGAACTTTTGTGTAAACCAAGGTTACAATTTTATTCTAGAAGTTTTATAATATTGGATATAACATTTAGTTCTATGATCTATTTTGAATTAGATTTTGTATAAAGTATGAATTAAACATGGAAGTTCTTTTCTTCTTTCTCTTTTCTTTCTTTCTTTCTTTATTTCTTTCTTTCTTTGTTTCTTTCTTTCTTTGTTTCTTTCTTTCTTTCTTTCTTTCTTTCTCTTTCCCTCCCTCCCTCCCTCCCTCCCTTCCTTCCTTCCTTCTTTCTCTCTCTCTCTCGCTCTCTTTCTTTCTCTTTCTCTCTCCTCTCTCTTTCTTTCTTTCTTTCTCAAATGGATGCCCAATCTTTTCCAGCACCATTTGTTGAAATGACTATATTTTTTTCGTGGAATTGCCTTTACACCTTTGTCAAAAAGCAGTTGACTGTATTTGTGTGACTCTATATTCTGGACTGCATTCTGTTTCATTGATCCATGTATCTATTCTTTTGCCAATGTCACATTGTCTTGACTACTGTAGTTTTACAGTAAGTCTTGAAATCAGATAGCATGAGACCTCCAATTTTGTTCTTCTTTTTCAAAATTGCTTTGGCTATTCTAGTTCCTTTGCCTTTCCATATAAATTTTGGAATCAGATTGTTGATATCTACCAAAAGTTTTGCTCAGATTTTTATTGAGATTGAACTGATTGTATTTGAGGAGAATTGACATCCAATCAAAGAACACATTCTATCTCTCTCGTTATTTAGGTCTTAAATTTGATTTTTTCATTAGTGTTTTTTAGTTTTTAGCATACAGGTCCTGAGTATATTTTATTTGGTTTAAAACTAAATATTATTGGGGGAGCACTATTATAGATGGTACTTAAAAACTGAATTCCAATTAGTCATTACTATTACATAGAAACAGAATTGATTTTTGTCTATTGAGCATGTATCCTGTGACCTTGCTAATATCATTTATCCTAGGAACTTTTTTTTGGTAGCGTCTGTGGATTTTTTCATAGACAGTCACGTAATCTGTGAATAAAGACAGTTTTATTTCTTCTTTTCAGGATCTGTAACGGTGCTATGCTGAGTCATATTGGATCCTTGAGGTAACTTTGATTTTTAAAAATATTGCATTGAAATATTATTTGTTTTGATACCCAATTTTTTGGTGCCCCTTTAAATTTTGCAGCTTTAGCAAGTACCTCACTTGCCACATCCTAGTCCTGGTCTTTGGTCCACTTTACCTCAATTGGAAGCCAGAGTCCAGGGGTCCTGGTGGTCAGAAGGGCAAAGTAAGGAGATGGGCAGGGCCCACATAATGAATCTCATAGCTCCATGCACCTCTTTTCCAGCCATAACCTTTCCTCCTCATATTTGCTGATAGGGACTCTGAGTTACAGGGCTTACCCAGATAGAACATGTGGATAGCACAGTCCTGCTTTCAACCTAAATCATATGAACACCATCTCCATCGGGATACGGGGAACATTTTCACTGGTTTTAATGAAAAAACATTTGTAAATGATGTACAGGGCAAAATTTCTGGCACACAGTTCTCAATTTTGGTAACAATTATCACCGTTACTGTCTTTATTATTTTTACAGGACAGTTTATTCAGACCCTCATCTGTGGTTCATCCTTGCTGCTACAGGAAAGTTTTAACAATAAGAGGTTTTTTCCCTTCCCCCATCCCAAGACGGGAGTCAGACTTTCCTTGTTCTAGATGTTCTAGGGCAGGGCTTCCTTGACTCATGATTATTAATAACTGTTTAAGAGCTGCAATTTCTAGTGAGCATTTTTGTAGGTAAAAAATGTGACTCTTTATTTCTAGGATTAACTTTAATTTCAGATTTTCAGTTCCCAAGTTATGTTTTGGCAGGCAACTTAAGCTAGATAATTTGGGGATAAATTCAGGCCAATCAGTGATTTCTGTCAAACTTAGAATTATCGGGTCCAAGTCTAGTTCCAAGCCATCTCTAGCTTCTTTCTTCCCTCCTCATTGGAGTCCACTCCAATGCCAGGGAAACTTGGGCAACCACAGCTGGGTAGCAGTGGGTCAAGGGGTGGGTTGAACGTTCAAATCTTCCGTTTCTTGTTCTGTTGTCAGCAGATGCTGCAGTCATTGTGGTTTTGTCTTTTGGCTCAGATGGTGCCTGGGGGTCGCTCTGTCTAGGGCCACCTTCAGCTCTTGGGTAGCCTGACATGAGGGATTCACATGGAGGGCTCCTCTTCCTTGTGTACTCCCAGGGGCCCATTCATGGGCATCTTTTGGTTGAGCACACATTCACCCCACCAGGTGGCCTCTTGTGGATGACACACAAGCCCACTCTCCCAACCAACACCTGTGTCTCTATTGGGGCAGTATGGGATTGCCGCTATCAAACCATGATCTCCTCTTTGCTCAGATTTTTCTCCTCTCCTCTTGACCCCTCTCCCCCACCTTTCCAGGACAAAGGGAGCCAAGAAATGGTACATTCTCAATATCACTTCTCAATTTTCTATAACTCTCTCTCCTTCTTCCTTCCCAGAGCCTATTTATAATTCCTTTTCTAGACAAGGGGAGAAAATAAACTGGTCTTTTCACAAATCTGTACAAATTGGTTAAGCTGGACAATGGGTGCCATGGTCTTTGGGCTAAATGTGTATGTGACCAGATCTTAGCTTTGGTAATGGACTCTGTTTATAGCAATCAATTCACTCCAGCTTAACTCATGGATGCTTCTTTCTTTTGGGGGAGAGAGGATGAGAAGCAATGTGCAGTCCCAAGGAGCAAATGGGAGCACATATCATTAATATTTCTGTGGCATCTCTGTTAGGATTCACAGAATATCTTCTTTAACTTAAACAAGATAATATTTGCAAAGGAAACACTTAGCACAATGCTTGGCACTTAGTTCTCATGGATGCTGTGGATGCTAATTTGATATTAATTTGTAAAGATACTAATTTGAGGTTTGCCTTTATTATCATAATAGATACAGAGAAAAAAAGTATTTTTGGCTCTCCCAGGCCAAGAAGTTATCGGAGTCTTCATTTTTCTGAGTTTCTTTGCCTCAGGGAGTCATTAACATTTTTCAAGTTTCGAGGCCAAGAAACATAGTTGTTAAGCACCCAGGAAAAAACCCTCCACCCAACTAATTTATTGGGAATCCAGCCTCATTAAGATGGGTTGAGGCAGGGAGTTGAGGAGGCAGACAATGCCAAAGTGGCCTTTTGAGAAAACTTAAGAAAATCAAAGTTAGGGATGTTCTATTAGAATTGGTCCCACTTGTGCAGATCTATTAAGATGAGGGCAGAGCCTGGACTCTACATCATGGCTGGGAAGCTTTGGTGCAAAAGCCCCAGGCCCAGCTTGGCCTAGAGGGAATGGAGCTGCCCACTTTCAAAAGGGACAATCTGAACTTGGCCAATTAACATCTCTGTAGAAGAGAGTCAGTTGTGCCAAGGACCAGGGGACTTTTTCTGGTGTTTTCTGGACTGAGCAAGCTGGGTCATTTGTCGGGAGAGGGAGTGAGTGCCCAATAATGAGTGACATGGAATGCCTCACTGTTCTGGTGCATAGGAGCTTGGAGCCAGATTTAACCATGTAGACAAATAAATGACATTACAACACTTGAGTTGTAATGAAGCAAATTCACACCTGAAACACTATTGTGAAGAGAATGCTTGTGTCCTGTGTCCTTGAAATTTATTTTAGAGAAAATAAAATTTCTCTAATTAGATAAAATAAAACTTTTAGCTCCCATATCATAGCCTAGAAACCTATGGGAGGAACTCTTCCCCTGGGCAGAGGCAGGGACTGACTCAGGCACACCACACCTTTGCTCCATTTCTCACACCTTAAAGTCCAATCAGCAAGGTTTTATATGGCCTTCTTTTGTTTACCAAGCACTTTCTCAATCTGTGAGAAACCCCATTTTAACAATGAGGAGTTCTGAGTTTCAGTGATGATTTGGTCAAGATAAATCAGTATGTAAAAGTGTCAGAGAAGAAACTCAAACCTAGGCCTGCTAAGCCAGTTACTAATGTGTTACCTCTCAGCTCCAAACTGGACCCTGATGACACAACTGCTAACTCCCAGATCCTGTATATTTCCCATCCAGCAACTGGGGATTTGCCCTGACTAAACACGTAGGAAGTTTCTGAAAGATTAGGACTCTACATGCACTGTGTCATACTCAGCACTGTGTGTCCTGAGGTGTCCTGTTCCCCCTCAACCCATTGCATAGCCCACTCTGTTGGCCAAAGGTGCTCAGGTTAGCCAACAGTTCAGGTGATGGTTTGCACCTATCACCCACTCTCAAATGACAAGGATTTGTTAAAAAATTCACACACTCAAGTGGTGCTAAAATTATTCAGCTCTTGCTTTGAGTATTCTGAAAGCTCTTAAGGATTGTGAGGTGCCTACAAGTCATAATTATGAGCACATTTGGGGAGGACATATTCAATTGTACTCCTTGGTAGCACTTTTCTGGGTCCAGATAAATTCCACACAGTTTTCAGGCTTCAGAGGTGAATGCTTGCAGCACCCTATTTGCTGGGTGACTTTAATCTCTCTGCGTCTTACTCACCATGTCTGCGTCAGGCACCTTCTGTGTCTTTCCTCACTTGTATCTACCTTGTTGGGTTCCTGGGAGGATTAAATGATTAAATAAGATGACATGATGTCGCAAGCAAAGCATGTGCCCTAGTGCTGACTGGTGGGTTTCAGAGCTGAGCATCTAAGCGATGTAGGAGTAAGTGGGGCCTGTACACCAGTCATTTATGCTTTTAGGGACTAAGGGAAAGTCCCTGAGAATATGCATGCCTATAGAGGAAGGCGAAGGAGACAGTCTATCAGGTTAGAGAACGCTTTAAAGATCTAGGTAAATGGCTTAAATATATATAACTGGTATTGCATCAGAATTGGGGGGAGAAACTTTTGAATTTCAGTAAAATTTATTTTAAAACAATGGTCTGTGGGCTCTGAGGTTTATCAGATCCAGATTTATTGTTGTTTCTGGTTCACAACTGGCTCAGTTCAAGTCCAGAGAAAGCCAAGTGGTGTGGAAATTGCTGAAGGGAAGCAGAGGCCTGAAGGCGGAGCTGAGGCAAACTGCAGAGGTTTTCTGTTTACAGTCCAGTAGCCTTTTGTCAGGGCAGGTAACTACCAGCAAACCAGCACCCTCCAGAATTCAGTGCCTGGCAAACAGACAGAGGATAAACGGCCAAGTGGATAAGTAAATCAAGGGAGAAGAAGAATTCACCATCACTCCTGTCAGGGACCCAGTCAGCCATTTTTCAGTGGAGATTCAGGGTCCATCTTTCCCGCACTCCTCTGACAAATCTTTTAGAACCACTCTCATAAATGTTAGTTACAGAATAGATTTTTCCTAGAAGGTCCAGGCTGACGACTTAAGATTACCATGTGCAGATAATCTGTTCTCATTGATCTACATTTCGTAGCGGGAAAGGGGAAAAGATGATTTAATGGCTATTTTCAGAGAATGAAGGATCTTTTGTTCAGCTCCTGCCAGGGAGCAGACAAAGGAAATGGGCTTCACCTGTAACAGGAGGGGTTTGCGTTAGACAGGAGGGAGATTTATCAGTCAGGGAGTCTGAGGACACTGGAATGAGTTATGGTATCTCTTTACCTGGAGATCTTCAAAGTAAGATATACTTCTCTCTGACAGGAGCAGTCTGGGGTGGGGGTGGGGATGGGATTCCTAGCTGAAGGCAGGAAAATGGACTTCAGCGACCTTTGAAGGTTGAGTCCAGCTTTCTGAGTCTAGGATAGACTAAGATGGGAAAATTTATGGTTTTGACATCTATCATGTGAATAAATCTGAGTCTCTACTGGAGTATGAGGAGAAAGAAGATTCCAGAAGCCTGCTGTGGCTTGACCACTCTGTCAGTCAGGGTTTCAGCAAGAAATAGATAGCACATTCAACTAAAGATAACTTGACCTTTTGCAATAAAGAGACTATTTACAAAGGTAGGGGCAGGATGTAGAAAAATTATGAAGCATAGAGAACAGTACACCAAGGCAAAGGAGATGGGGCAGAGAGGAGTGGTTATCAGAACCTAAAAGGAGAAATTAGGGTATAGAGAATCACCTTGCCAGGAGCTGTGACTTTCTGTTGAGGAATTCGGCCAGCAAGGGTAGACTCAAGAATGGAGCCAGGAAAATAAATACCTTGGCATTGCTCTCCTCCCTCCTGCCAATCTACTGTCAGGGCTTCTGATTGGCTGAGCCCAACAGAAAGCCCGAGGCCCAGGAAGCTCACTGATGTGGTCCACACAGGTCAGCCCCCGGAGCAGAGAGCAGTTTGGAGGCGGGCACAAATAGATCCAGAGGGGCAAAGAGAAGCTGGTCGGCACAACCATTCCTCGTCCCCTGGTAGCACTGGGTACCTTTGATCTGTCAAATACTGTTCAAGGCACAAGGAAGAGGGTGGCGAACAAAACCATACTTACATTTGGAATGAATTGCGATTTTACAAATGTGCTCCACCGGTTTTATGCCTCCCAGTCTTTGCACTTCGTCACACACAGGTAGTTATTAAGACAAGTAAAGAACGTTACTGAAACTCTGTGCTTCAGTATCCTCATCTGTAAAATGGGGATAACAGCCATATCTCCTTCCTGGGGTTGCTTGAAGATTAAATGTGCGAGTGCATGTAAAGTGCTAATGACAATGTGTGGTACAAAGTAGAGCGCGATAAATGTTAGCTGCTATTACTGTGATTGTTATTAATATCAGTATCTTCTAGCAGTCTCTTGAACCTCTCCTCATCCTTATGGCACATCTCCTCCCCTGTGGGCTAACTTCTCAAACACTCCCCCTCCTGCAGCAGCCTTCTTGCTCAGGCACAGTTGGTCTCCCAGATTCCCGGCACATGAATTCTTCCTGGTTCTTACAAGGCCACGGTGCAATTATTTGGTTTATGCACCTGTTTCCTCTGCTAGACTATGATCGCCTCTGGGATGATCTTGAATACATCTACATCTCCAGCAGCCCCAAGTTCTGCCCCATGGTAGGTACTCAGTACTGTTCATCGAGTTTGTTTTGAATGGCTTTACAGAGTGAGCTTTGTGTAGTTTCATAGCAAAGTGTGACTAGGTCAGCGGTTCAGAACCTATGATGGTTGAAGTGCAAGGAGCAAATGAGCTAGATGAAGTGATCTTATTGCCCTCTGGGATCCAGCCCACTGCTGCCACAAAGCCTGATTAGGGAGCTCCTTCCCTCTGGTCCGGGGACTGATTTCTGGTCCAGGAGGGCAGACATTCTCAAAGGAAAGATGATGCCTATTGAACAATGAGGCAAGACTTTTATCTGAGTTTGCAATCAGAATTATTCATCTTGTTCGCCTTTAATGTGAAAGTTGCTTTGTTGTTGTTTAGTGTTTGTCAGCAGTAGAAGACAAAGGAGGCTAGAGGTCTTTGTCATTCAGGCAGCCTCTCCAGAAGCCACTACTCTCCCTATTAGAGCTAAAAAGAAAATTCTGGCTTTGGCTGGAGTTAGTGGAGTTGGCTGAGAACCGCTTCTGGAATCCTGTTCACCTCAGCCCAGTTATTTAGCCCACAGCATCCAGAGAGGGCACACACACAAGGCCGAGTTGCTTGGTTCCCCCAAGAACATTGTATGAGACAGCCTTGGGATTGCATCCCGTGGGCTAACTTTCAAGGTGTGGAATATGTTTCCAACTTAATGGTAGAACGTGTTTTACCATGCAATAGGGATACAACCCACACAATGCAGACTGAAAAACTCTTCAGGACAAATGATTTAACCAAAGAATTGCAAGGAAAATAAAAGAGATGGAGGGGGGATCCTCTAGATTTAGAGGCATGCTCCACACCAACGCAAGGTGTTAATAATAGGGTGGTTTATGGCAATCCCATATTTTATGCACATCCTCATCCATAAAGAAAAATAAAGATGTACAAACCAATTGCAATGTATGAACCTTATTTGGATCCTTAGTCAGACAAACTATTAAAAAAACCTGGAAGATAATTGGTAGTATTTGAACACTGACTGGTTATTTGATGATATTAAGGGATTATTGTTAATATTTTGATGTGTGTAAATGGTTTTTTGAATATATTTTATCATAAAGTCCTTTTGAATATTTATGGATGAAATGGTATGATACCTGAGATTTGCTTCAAAATTGGGAAGTGATTGAGGGGTGGGAGGAATTGGTAAGTGATGGATGATGAGCACATGGGGGTTCATTAATCTATTCTCTCCATTTTGTATATGTATAGTGTTTTCCATAATAAAAAGTTTCAAAATTGTGATAGTAGGAATATGCTTTTTGTTTGTTTTACTAGGACTCCCTGTAATATAAAATTCATACTGAATGTGCCAAATGGAAAGCAAATGTGGAATGGGCTAATGTGTTTTAGAGATGAACTAGAAGCTATGTCATTCTTTGCAGGCCAAGGGAAGCCCTGGTTCTCCCTAGAGGCCAGTGGGACTTCTACAACTTAGCCATGTTCATTTACCAGAGTCAGAATGTGAAGGGTTAGCATGATGGCCAGGACCACTTCTCTTGGCCATTTTTCCTTGCCTGATGAGAATGCATTTATTTCTCAGCAATTAACATTGTTGAGAGAATTAGGAACCAGAAGCAGGTGGGGCCTTCCAGATTCACTCTCTTCATTCTAGCACTAGTGCTAGATGCTTGGCGTAATGCTTTCCAGCACATTCTCATTCGTGTTCATTGAGCCATTTGGACCTCTCCCTCAGTGGAGAGGGAGAGGTCCAAATGGCACACACTGTCAAAGCACTAAAAGAATGCATTATCTATTTTGAAATTATTTATTCACTTTTTTTACTTAGAGTATTTACAATGTGCCAGGCCACTGCCAACCACTCTATAAATATTAACTCATTAAGTATTCACAACAGCCCTATAAGAGAAACTGATGGCTAGGGAAACTGAGGCATTTGCCAATAACACCAGCTAGTAAAAAGGAGAGCCAGCAATCAACCTGGGCAGTCTGGCATCTGAGCCCATGCTTTGATCTCTACAGTGCCTTTCCCTGCATGTGTTGGCTAATTTTAATTCCAGTTTCTTAACTTCAAATAATAAAGACTAGAGTAAGGTAGTAATTGATTCTGTCTAACTTAAACTCTATGTGTAAAATCGTTCTGTTCATTTAAGTCAGAAACGTGTTTTGAGGATTGTCTATATCTTTTTGAGAGCTGCAATAAGAGAGAAAATATTAAATTTAATGGGATAAATCACCCACAGCACTTGGCACATAAAAAGAGCTCAATACACAGTAGCTATTAATATCTTTATTAATCTCTCTAATCTGTCCACTTCTTCTCCACTCCATCAATGCACCAGGCATCCCTCATCTCTCTGATTGCTGCAGTAGCTTTCTTGCTGGCCATCTCCGCTCAGCCCATTCTCATGCTGTACACCTTTCCCTCCCCTGCTAAAACTGGTCTGTAATCGTGTCCTCTAGTCTTCTCTGAGGGAGGGTTACCCTTCCTGGTCCTGTTGACCCAGGCCTGGCCAGTAACTTGCTCTGGCCAATAAAATGTGAGCATAAGTGGTGCGTGTCGATTCCGGGTGGAATTATTAAAAGCCAATGCAGGATTTGCCAAACTCCCCCACCCCCACCCCACCCATGCTAACACAACCAGCAGTGCTGCAGATGGTAGCTGCTTCTCACCGTGGTCCCAGAATGAGGAGACCTTGTGTAAAGGGTCCAGGTAACCCTGGACAGATGCAATGTCATAAGATGTAGAGCTTTATTATCGTGAGCCACAGAGATTTTGGGTTTGTTTGTATCACAGCATGTATCTTACCTAATCTGACTGATATGTGCTTTCTAAAGCTCTTAGAGGGTAGGAAAGAAGGATCCTAATGTCTGTAAGACCCTTCAATGCCTTGATCTAAATGTCAAGCTCTATCTTGTACTGTATTTCTTCTCCTTCTCTCCATTCTAACAAGCCTTCTTTCAGTCCCTTCTACCACAGGATCTCTGTGCATACTGTTTCCTCTGCCCAGAATGCTCTTCCTCCCCCATTTGCCTAGTTAATCTCTATCCTACCAGTCTCACTAGGCTTTAAAGGCAATGTATCTCCCTTATAGCACTTGCCATAGCTCCATGTTCACCTTTGTTCCTGCATTTATTTGAATAATACCTACTGCTAGACTGTATGCTTCATAAGAGTAGCAGACCTGGTTTTTATTTCCTTTGCTAGGCCTTGGCCTAGTTTCTTGCACATCCTAGACACTTAATAAATATTTGTGGAATAAATAATTAATGGAGAGTCAATATATTGTAGTGACTACAGAACGGAGGTTGGAACCAGACTTCTGGGACTTGATTCCTACTCTGCCACTTACTGTTCTATGACCTTCGATAAATTACTAAATCTCTCTCTGCCTCGGTTTCCTCATCTGCCAAGTGGGGATAAAGATAGTATCTACCTCATAGGGTTGTTGTGGATGAAAATAATTAAGGTACGTGAACTGCTTTTTTGCATATTGTCTCTGGTTCTCAAGCCCACCCTTCCATACTCTACTCTGTGGTGCTAGGACCCACTACCTACTCCTCACTAGCTATTCCAGATTCCCTTGCCAGATGCCTATCACAGCTCCAACTAAATGGCAAGAGCCTGGAAGGAGGAAGAGGGTGGTGAAGGGACTTCTTTCCTGTTTCACTTCCAGTCCACAGCGACAGCAGCAGACAGCCACAACTGCAGCCTCCAGCTCCTTCAACAAACCCAGCACCACCAGGCCCGGTCTCCTCAGAAGTACTAACACCGTGGCTGCATCCCCCTGGCTGGTCCTAGCACCAGCACCCGCATGTCCCCTCAGAGGTCTCACCAGCCTCATGGTGACTCCCCTCAGTGAAGATCCAAGTATCAGCCACGTGAGGCCCCTCCTCCGAGCTCCTAAGTCTTATAACCCAACCACTCCCTTCAGTTTCCCCAGCTCTGGGGCTGGTGTCTGTTTTCTGTAGTTTATTAATATCTAGCCTAATTCAGAGCCCTCTGGCCCCAACCCCCGCCATTTGAATACCTCTTGGACCCTATTCCTGATTGGACCCTGATTGACACAGTATGCAAAGCACGCAGAATAATGTCAAACACAAAGTAAGCCCTATGGGGTGTTAAGTCTTCTATTTGTCCCAGCAGGTAAAGAAAAACACACACACACACACCATGGTGCATTAGAACACTGCACAGGTTCTTATGTCCCTGCATTATGACGCTAATGCAAACTCCATGGTGCAGAAAAACCATTTTCTGGGGGAACCTCCCAGCCCACACTCATCACTGCTGCTCAGATACAACCGCCTTAGTGTGATTTAAAGCAATGACCACACAGCTTCCATAGCATTAGCAATTTTTTATTTTTCCTTTTTTGTTGCATAGGAAATGCAGTACTTGCTTCCAGTAATTGTATTGTAATGTGAGAAGGTGGTAGCACTAATGGTTGAATACAAGAGTTAAACTAATCCACACCAGCTCAAAAAACCTGTGGAGATTTAGTTGAATAAGAATGGACGCCCACAGTGATTCTCAACCAATTACAAATTTTCACAGAACACAGTAAAACTAAAAGGGTAACTATGAGAGTCAATACAAGTATACTAGAGGCACAGGGGGCCCGGCTCATAAAAACAAATTTCAAACCAAGTTATTAACACGGGTGGTGGTTCATTTCACAACAGATCTCTTACCATCATGAGAAGTATTCAACCCCCTCCCCCCACAATTTGAAATGGGAAAAAACCAAGGTATCTTGAGTGGACAGATTTCCATGTGTATTGGGAAGAGTTCCCAGTGAACTCTGCTCTGGGTGAGAGGTCAGGGCAGAGGGTGGGGATTGGGTATTTGCCATTGAAAGTCTTCCTAAAGGACTGCCTACAACCTGATAAAGCGCCTGGTCTAGTTAGCATCTCAGCGTCCACACTACTGAACGCCTTCGCAGTGCAGAGAGGATGTTCTGAGACCAAGGAGAAAGAGCAGCGCTGGCCAGCTTTCTCACATATCCATCCCAAGGTAACCAGTGGCCATGTGACCTTTGGTTGAGATGTTTAAAAAAAAACATTCTAATTTACAGATTACTAAAAAAAATAAAAAAACTTAAAAATAAGAATAACAGAAATAGAATCAAAGGGGAAAAACGTTATTGTCATTTTGAGAAATGGAGGATAAAAACAGCAGGAAAAAAAAAAAAACACATCAATTCGTTAGACACTATTTGTCCTTGAACCACTGTAGAGAGTACAAAAGTTCACATTGTAAGACCTGGTGAGTGTTTTCCACCATGAAGGTGCTCTGGTTAGATTAGAGGTAGCACTTCCACCATACACTCTTGTGGTACAGACACATGTTGGAAATTTTGTTTTTTTAATCAAATAGCATAATGAGACCACATGTGAAACTCGGGATGCCTGGCACATAGGCGAGGTCCCGCCCCCACACACTGTCTCCCATTCTCATGCCAAACTGTGGGTGGTCTTCCTTATCTTTCTGAGCATTTCTGGTATCTGCTCCCCGTTTCTCGGTCTCCTTAATCTGGATTATGTAACCCTTTGGGGTACAAAAAGGCAGACGATGGCTGGCTTAGGGGAAAAAATGTGATAAAACTTGTTTAATTTTAGAAGCAAGTAGTTTCAAATTTAGACCCCCAAAAAAGTATATTTAAAAATCCCGTGTTAATAGCAAACACCTTTTTTTTTTTCTTATGAATCAGGCCCAAAGTTTGTACAGAGTTTTATTTTTGAAGAAAATATTGCAACTGTGCATGAAACTAAATAGCCACGTGATTTCTTAAAGTTTTTTTTTTCTTTTTTTCTTTTAATATGAGGAGGTCTGGTGTGAAGTCGGATCAAGCATGGGTACCTGGCTGAACACTGTCCATTAAGAAACCGCTTCAGTATCAGCATCGCTTCCATCAAGGATCAGAGAAAATGTCCCTCATTTTGAAATGTTCTTAGAATGTCTTCGTAGCAGACTTCATGAAATTCAAATGGTAGTTTTGAGACAAAAATCTCACCAGGTACTGATTTCTGAAATCAAAGACCCATGCTTGTCCCCTAGGAAAAAAGAAAACAAAAACAAAAACAAAAACACAAGTAATACTGAATTTAAGTAAATGTATACCTCCAAAATACTGAAAACAGCCGAAATCAAGAAAAGACAGAATTTGCGTTCTCAGTGAAATACCTTTAAACCTAGCTGACAAGAACCAAGTCAGAAAAAAAGACTAACATAACTTTGAGTAATATTCATACAGTTCACTAAGCATTATGGAATAGCATGCATTAATATTGTACGGTTATTTTACATCACCTATACCAGAAGGTCCTGACTGACAGACAGCGAAGGCTACCGGTGTAGAAAAATCTTACTTCAGAAGAGCAATATAATACAGATTTCACAGGCACTACATTTTAATATATCAGGTATTATGCTGGTTTTCTTATAATTCTTTCTGTCCTAAAGCTGGCATTATAACAATGACCAAAAAGGCAAGGATTGAAGTAAACGGAAAGTAGATACCAAAGTTGATATAGTTTTTCTTCAGATAGATTAGTGCATAGTTCTCATGCAGATAAACACTGCTATGCATTTACATTGTTGGAAAGCAGAATGAATTGAGCCCAAGTTGTCACATTTGTGTAAATCATTTTGTCAGCCTGTAATAGCACCATGTAATGGATTTGCATTAAACATTAAATTGATTTCAGAATTGGTGACACAGTATTCACTACAGTTAAGTGCTATGGAATAGCTTCAATGTTACCTGCTATATATCAAAGCTATTTTCATCCCACTGCTTTTTTTTATTGGAAAAAATAAAAGGAAAACATACACGACACTAATTAGATGAATGCACAGCCTTGGACGTGGAGTAGGCAGAGCGGGTTTACTGTCAAACAGTAAATACATGCATTGACTTCAAGACAAAATTGGCCTTGGAAGCTTGTTTGAATGAAAGCCCTGCCCAGTAGGCAGTGCAGCTTTCTGAGACTGTCTTATAACAGGTCTCTTGAGGGTGGGTGAGAGGTGCCACTGAAGCTCTCCTTACATTACCATGCTGGTTGTCTTTTAAATTTGTTCTATGGAGGCCTTCTACAGAAAGAGAAAGAGAGAGAGAGAGAGAGAGAGAGAGAGAGAGAACCAAGAGAAACAAGCAAAACCAGAGGAAGAGACCACCACCACTATCGACAAAAAGATATTTTGAGACATGATGCAAAGTATCATGACAAAATGACATTCTTAGTAACCCCTCCCCTCAAATAAAAAATCACAAGGAAAAAAACTGCTTTTCTTTGTCCAGATTTTGCAAATACTTGATGACACTAACTACAAAATTCAAAGCACATGGGGATGGATAGGGGTTGAAAAAGAGAAAGACTAACTTTATGAGATGGGTTTTGCATATTCCTGTGGGCTGACTGAATACCGTGACTCTTGAATGTTTGGGTTCCTTTACATTTCAACTGTTGGAAAGTAACATAAGCTTTGGGAAGTATACCTTGCCTGCCGGCCTACAGCCCACACCTGACTGCGGGGGTGGGGGCGGGGAGGTGAGCTGACAATAACTGTCATGCCTGGGTGTAAAGAAACAGAAAAGTTAATCCCAACTTCAAAGGAAAGAAAACGGCTCTGGGATGAATAGAGTGGCATTAGGGAGAGGGCCTCTGCCTGCGAATGATTAGCAAAGGAACGTTTTGGTGGCAGGGAGAAGGGCCAGAAGAAAAAGTTATATAGAAAAATGGTAAGATTTAGTGTTTGTGCCTCTGACTTCAGTTCCCAGACAAAGGAAGAACACGGAGAGTTATTTGAAGGACTTATCTTTGTTAATATTGTTAATGCCATTTGACAGGAAAGAAAAAATTCAAATGTGTCTCAAAATCTAGGGCTGGACCTTCAAATGCTGCTAGCTCTCATCTCTGTCTGCACCCCCAGGTAGCAAAGTCTTTCTCAAACATCTCTGCTTGGCTTTTAAGCTAAAAAACAAAACACTCGTTTGGTGGTGTTTCTTTTTTCCTGCTTCATCACAACTGACCTACAGTTTCCTGCTGCTTTCTGGACTATGAAACATGAACAAAAATGTAACTTAGTGTATTTAAGACTTAACCCCTGTTCGTTATCACCCTAGACTGCCTCCCTAATGTTTTAAAGCCTTTAGAACATTTTTCTTTTCCTGCAAATCTGTTCAGAGTTCCCTAATTTTAGCTTCATCAAACTTAATAAAACAAATACCTTCAAAAATACAGCATACCTGTAACGTCCATTTACAATGGTTTTTCAGTAGACCTACACTTCTCAAGCATAGGAATATGCTATACCATTGAGAGAGAAAAAAAATAGTTGTATTTAAATACTTAC
>JAQZBX010051410.1:0-19382 GCA_029593785.1 Cabassous unicinctus | reverse complement strand
TGGGCGTGGAATCCACATGTTCTGGCCTTTGGCCTTTGGCTTCGTATTCGTCCCACGGGCCAGCAGGCTGAAATGTCCACCGCAGCTCTCAGAACCATCACTGTCAGAAGATGATGTCCTAAAGAGGAAGGAGGCATTTCTAAGAGCTCAGAGCCCAAGAAACATTTGGAGCCTTCCTAGAAGCAAGGGGTAAAGGTCAACGTGACTCACAAAGTTTGGATGATTGCGGACATTTGTCCCCATTTTCATGTCCCGGAAGCATGTGGTGCAACGGGTATGACTCGGTGCCCTTGTGAGTGTGTGTGTAGTGTGTGTGTGCACACCCACGCGTTGGCAGGTATCTGTGTGTTCATATATACGTGTGTGCATCTGAGTATGCACGCATGTGTGTGTGCACAGGGTGTGTGCATGTGGGATGTGTGTGTGCACACTCCCCCTGAACAGCTGCCCTGACTGAAAAGCCCCCTCCGGAGATGAAACCAGTTAGGGAACCTGGATTAAATGCCCCGAGGTAGGCTGTTGGCTGTAGGGATTTCCCGAACAGCAACATCAGTCACCGTGGAAATGCACCCCCTCCTGCTAACACTGGAACACGGGGCATCCTCACGCCTGCCTCTCTCCACCTGTCCTCCCAGCAGCCTTGCAAGGATGCGCGTCGTGTACCGCTATCCCGTTTCTGGGCTGCGATACTGAAACTCAGAATCACAGCAAGCCAGAGCTGACCAGGGGCTCTGTCCACTGCCGCGGCCCAGGACCCACTCCTCACTGGCCCCTCCACAGTCTGGGCTGCCCAAGCAAGACGGTGACATTGCTCCCCAAGACGCTGGGCCCCCATTTCTCCAAAGGTTCCCTTCTGTTTCCTCAGTGCCGAAGCCCCAGCCTTCTTACTTCCTCCAGCTCCCTTATCTCTCCAGCACATGCCAGACCTAAAGGAAAACAATCAGCACAACAAGCCAAGATTCAGAGGCAGCTCGGAGCCTGGGGTGCCGCCAGACCTCTTCGCGAATTCCTTTTGACAGCCGAGGCCTGGTCTTCGAGAGGCACTGGCCATTGCCAGCGGAAGCCAGCAAGCAGGGAGATAAGGGGAGAGCAGAGCCTCCGCCCGCTTCCCTGCCATGTACTGGAACAGGTTTCTTTTGATGCTTTCTGGCCCATGGGTCCCTGAAAAAGTGTCTTCCCAACTGCTCTCCACCCACGACCGCTGCCACGGCATCTCCTTAAAACGAGCAGCTAGAAAAGTCTACACAGAAGAGCTTCAAAGCAGCTTCTAGCACCCATCAGAGAGAAGCTCAGCCCCTTCAGGCAGGCGAGAGAAGGGTGGGCCTTGGTTACCTGGCCCCCATCCCCAAGCCCTTTTTGTGATGCCAAAGCAGACGGCCGAGAGCCTTTGGTTTATGTAACGCGCTCTCCTTCCACAGCCCGCCCAATTCCAAGCTAAAGACCTCTGAGTGTAGTAAGACATGAGCAAGTTAAAAATTGCCAAGTGTCCAAATGTGACCAGCCCTCTAGGATCTCCAAAGCACGTGGATTGTACGGGTGGGACAATGAGTTGAACTTACGCCATATTTGAGGCACAACAGCAATTCTTTGATGGGGTCTCCAGAGGCTGTATAAACTGGAAACGGCACATTCCCATACCTGGCTGCCATGCCCCAGCCATTTGGCCTTGCTTAGAAGCTGAAATACATGCTTTCCAGCTCAGGGTTTCTAAGCAGCTGTCCCTGAAGGTATGAGATTCTCCATACTGGACACGCTGCAGTTGTGAGCTTCTGGGCTTCATAGTGCTGGGCAGGTCTCTTTCCTCACAGCCTGAGTTTTCCCACTGATTACGTGGAGAGAGATGAGGTAGAAAACTCAGCTCGGTCCAAGGAGATTATGGCAGCGAGGACTCTTCACAAGCTATAGGCTCTATCTCACCACTACTGTCATTATTTATCAGAAAGTATCAAATGGCCCTCGAGATATGAGCAATAGCAAGTGGGTGGCAGCAGACGACAGCTCTTCTTGGCAGAGTTCTGTACAAAAGAAAGGGGAGCAGATTACAAGGAAGAAACACCACGCTGCGTGGTCAAAGCGTTTTGCGATTTAGATTGGGTAATGGTTTGGAACTGTATATACCCCAGAAAAGCACGTTTTTAAAGCTGATCCACTCCTGTGGTGTGAGCCCGTTGTAAGTAGGACCTTTTGATGAGGCTGCTTCAGTGAAGGTGTGACCCAGCTCATTCAGGATGGGGCTTAATCCTCTTACTAGAGTTTTTTTAATAAGAGAATGAAATTCAGTCAAAGACAGAGAAAGCCACGGGAAGCAAGAAGCTGAAACGGAACAAAGAAGAGAAAGGAAAGATCTGGAGACGCTGCCGTGTGTCTGGCCATTTGATGGGAAACTGAGGCAACACCAGAATGCCACAGTCTTCAGGGAGAAAGCATTGCCTTGATGATGCCTTGATTTGGACATTTTCCCGGTTTCAAAACCATGAGCTAATACATTCCCATTGTTTAAGCCAACCCATTGCATGGTATTTGCTTAAGCAACCTAGGAAACTAAAACATATTTAAAGAACAATTTAAAGTATAAAAGAATGCTACTGTTTTTCATTTGGTTTAATGAAACAGACAGCTCTTCTTCTCCCTTCCTGCATTTCCCATGTGGGAAAGGTATGGGCCACACCCTTGCATTTCCTCTCTCCCACCAGCCCCCCACTCTCCAGGGAATCATTCCACCCTCAGTGATGTGACACCTGATGAAGAAGGAGAATATTGATTCTTCCAGGCAGTGTGGGTCACCACGGCATGGCCAGCTCTCCCCAGGGCAACTCTCAACTCACTTTGCACTTCCAACATTGCTTTATTTAACCTGAACTAAATTTAGCTGCTAGCAGCAGCCCAGCAACCACAGGAAAGTTGGCTCCAGAACCCTGGCACCTCCCACCTCTTCCCAGTCCAGCCTCTGCCTTCCACCTTCCTCAACCGAGAGCTCTGCCAGGCTGACCGAGCCCACAGAAGGTTCTGTGTTATCCAAAAAGAGAGTTGGCAAAGATTCAGAGCAGCTCGAGCTGGAGTAGACTCAGAAAAGCACTTCACACCTAAGGAGTAAGTGTCCAAAAGGTATGTACAGCCCATGGCCACCACTCAGCAAAGAGAGCCCAAGCTGGAAAAGACACGAAATTCAAGTCTAGCCTCCCACAATCCGCTTCCCATGTTTACTTCCTCATCACTTCTACGGGTAGATGAAGAATTAGAAACATAATTGTTTTTGAGTAATGTTGCTTAGGTTGTATTCTATGGGTGGCACATTTTCAAGGAAAAAAAGTATTTCAATTTTATACTTTCACTTCAGTGATAATGTAGATATAAAAATTTATTTTACTGTTTATAAATTCACAGTTGAAAGATAGTGTTTTAGTTTCCCAGCTGCTCAAACAAATACCATCCGGTGGGCTGGCTTACACAACAGGAACTTATTGGCTTACATTTCTGAGACTAGGGGAAGTCCAAAATCCAGGCGCCAGCAAGCCGATGCTTTTCCCCATGGACTGTGGCACTCTGGGGCTGGCTACCGGCACTCCTTGGTTCTTGGCTTTGCTGTCACATGGCAGTGCACATGGCAGTGTCTTCTCCTTTCTTTCCTGGGTTCCGTTGACGTCCAGCTTCTGGCTGCTTCCCATGGCTTGTCTCCATCTGACCTTCACTCTGCTCATAAAGGACTCCAGTAATCCAGATTAAATCCCAGTCTGCTCAGTCGGGCCACACCTTAACTGAAGCAACATCTTGAAGAGATCTTATTTACAAAGGGTCCGCACCCACCAGAATGCGGGCCAAGACCAAGAACATGTCCAAACTGGGGCACACAGTTCCATCCACCACAGATAGTTTCCTGGAAAAGGGCTAACTCAGTATTTTACAAATGAGAGCACATCCATTATTTTTCTCCCTTAAAATGGGATCTAAGCATTACTCAAGTTTGGGAGGAAAGAAAAATTCCTAGAACCTAATCCATCATCCAGTGGTTCTCAAAGTGTGCTCCCCAGACCTGCAGCAGCAGCATTTGGGAGACTGTTGGAAATGTAAATTATTGGGCCTTGTCTCAGACCTTCTGAATCAGAAACTCTGGGTACAGGCCCAGCAGACGGTGCTTGAACCAGCCTCCCGGCGATTCTCAGGTCTGAGGACCCACTGCTGCACTCTAACGACTATTGAAATTGTTGTGCTAGAACCCGGAATTCTAGCACATCTTGCCTCCTATTTCTTTCGACCTGCGAAAGCCTTTCTGTGCCTGTTTTCCCTGGCTAGTGCCCCTCTGGCCAATCAAATAATGTCTCAGATCACATCACGGATTGAATCACGTCTCCCACAAACACATGTCCAAGTCCCAAGCCCCAGTCCTGTGGACGTGAAAACATTTATAAACAGGATCTTCAAAGAGCCTTTTAAGAGGAGGCCACACTGAACCAGGATGGACCTTCCTCAGCATGACTGGAGTCCTTATCAGCAAAGGAAATCTGGTCAGGGTAGGAAGGGTGGGAGGCTGAGGGAGACAGGTCACCTCGTGACAGAGAACCGCCTCCAAGCCACCACCAGAACGCGACGGGCTTCAGAGGCAGCCTGGCCTGCTCATACCTTGAAGTTGCATTTCTAGCCACCAAAACTGGGAGACAATAGATTCCTGTTGTTTAAGCCATCCAGTCGGTGGTATTTGTTAAGCAGCCCTGGAAAACTGAGGCAGATCCCAAGAGCAGCTTTGCCATGGCGTCTGGTGAGGCAGAAGCTATAATTTACTGGGCTGCCTCCACTGAGCTCTTGCTAAGCTCCAGGCACCGCATAAATCCCACAGCCTCCAAGACCAAAACTATTACTGACTTTATTTGACAGATGAAAAAAGTGAAGCCCAGAGAAGCTAAGCAACTTGCCCAAGGTCACACAGCTCATTGGGACCCTGTCAGAGCTGGAGCCCATCTGGGCTGATTCCCATACCCACAAGCTTTCTGTGCTCCAGGAAAGAATCATGATTTGGGAATGCTTTCTAGAATGGCATAAATATCAAGAAGCTACAGAGGCCATCAAATCCAGTGTCTTCATTTCACAGAAAAGAGACCCAGGGGTGTGGGGCAATGGCTCAGGGTGCCCAGTAGAATCAGCCCTGAGGTCCATGACTTCCGGGCTGGCGGTCTTTCCCCCACACCACAGCATACTTTTCACCTAGGAGAGCAATAGGCCCCGGATGGCAAGCAGAAGGGATGACTCTGAGGTGTGGGTCCCGCAGCTTGCCACCTGCTTCAGAAGCTTTCACACTTCCCAAAATCTAAGAACAAGAGACCTGACCAAAGGTGAGTGGAAGAATTGTTCAATGCCAATTAACAACAACCCAAATAACTATTTTCTCAAGACAAGGATATTTTACCAGGAATCACTCTAGCTCTAATAAATCAGCCTTTTCCAAGGAAGTAATTACTTTTCCCAACACATCCCTTCAAAGAGGATTTTTCCTTCAAGGCATTTTAACCTGTGACTATTTCCTGTCAGGGCTAGAGGTCAAGCGAGCCCCATGAAAACCCTGCTCTTCTTGTCTTCTTTCTTCCCCACCACTCTGTCGCATCTGTTTTCATGCTCTCTCTGCCCCCTCCACCGCCCCCTCACCCCCTCAAGCTCCAGTCTGGACATCTGCTGGTAAAGGATGGGCTTCCTTTTTTTCTTTCTGGGGCTTTCAAATACAGTTGGCTTCCGTCCCTTATCCCTCTGTTCTAGAGCTAGCTCTTTAGCGCTCACCATGTTCCTGACCCTGCCTATTTTTCCTCAACAAAATATACCTATGAACGACCCTATTTATGCCACTGCCTCTGCTTCTGGAATGAGTGTGCCTCCTTCATGTGGCTTTCATCAGGGATTTGAGATTTGCTTTTCCCAAAGCACTTGGTCCTGGGGCCTCGGGCCACCTCTGGCCCACCAAGGTGTCTACCTTAGCAGTGTGCGCGCTTTGTGCCCCACCCCACCCCTACACAAGGAATGGGGCTGCCTCCAGGGGAGCAGAGGGAGGCCAGGCCCCCACGCCCAAGAGGCCTTACAAACTCCCGGGGAAGACAGGATGTGAAATTCAAGACTGTAATGTGCCTGTGGAGAGGCTTAAGGAATTCCCACTCTGTATGACCCATTGTCATGGGTGGAAACATGTCCCCCCAAAACAGACATGCTCAACACCTCACCCCCAGTCCTCCGACATGACCTTGTTTGGAAATAGGGTCTTTGGAGATGTGATTAGTTAGGATGAGGTCCAGCTGGATTAGGGTGGACCCTCATCCAGTATGGCTGGTGTCCCTAAAAGGAGAGGAAATTTGGACAAAGTTAGAGAGAGGCAGAAACAGCGAGTGTGCCGGAGGCAGACTGACCTACGGACAGCCAGCAAGACTTCAGAACCCTGCAGACCTCAGAGGCCACATGGCCCTGCGGACGCCTCCAGAACCGTGAGACAACAAATTTCTGTTTTCTTAAGCAACCCAATGGGTGGCCCTTTTTTACGGCAGCCCCAGGAAACTAAGAAGGGTCTTCAAGATGCGCCGACTTCACCAGGGCGCCTGGGAGCCACAGGCAGGGGAGTGGGCTTCTTGGAATTCAAGGTAGGAAAGGAGTGGGTTCGGCTCAGCAAGGACCTCTGGGGAGGGGCATCTGACCTGGGCCCTGGTCTGGGTAGCGGGGGTGTGAGCTGAACTTAGATACATGGGTGATAAGTGTGGAAGGACCATGTTCCTGGCAGGGGACGGGGCTGAGGACAGCCGTGGAGGGAGAAACGGAGCTGACCGTGGCTGCCTCCGTCCCTTGCTTTGGCTCCGTTGCATTTGCTTGCTGGGATCTGAAGGCCAGAAAAGGACTTTTGTTGAGGGTGGCTCAGCGAGACACTCACTTGGGCAAGGAGCCTAACTCCCCCAGCACCACCAGCTCCCACGGGCCCCAGCACCGCCCGGGCTCTGCCAGCTGCCCACCTGGCCAGCCAAGACGGGGCCCCTGGGATGGAGGGACGTCTCCACCCCAAAACCATCCAACCCTCTCCCCGGCCAATAGAGAAAATAGGAAACTAGATTCGTTCTTGGGAGCTGCCTTTGTGTTTTTGGGGGGTGAGCAGAAGAGATTTGGAAAGGAAGTTGAATCACCTGAAATGCCGACAGTCCGACATTATTTGCACAAACAACGATAACACGCTGGGAGGATCAAAGTGGCTCTGGTTGCCGTGGGAGCATTTTAATTAGACCAAGCAGCCCGGTTCCTGCTGCCGAGTGCCAGCGAGAGGAAAGGCAGCCGAGAGGCCAGCCCCACACCTCCAAAAATAAAAGTACCCCCCCTTTTTCCTGTCTCTTCAGGCCTAGAGGCTCACCGTCAGAGCTCCCGAGGGGCTACAGCAGGATCGGAAGCCCCTCCAGGCCGACTACTCTTCCTTCATGCGTGACGCATGTCCTCTTCCTGCCGGGCGGTTGACAAGCCTGATCCCACATCACACACTGACCGTGACCCCCAAATCCCCAGCGTCCACCCCCAGCTTACACGTGCCTTTCATTAGCACCGTGTTACCGCCCTGCTAGGCATCCCCGTCCCACCCACACTGTCCCCCACAGTCCATGCCCCTGTTTAGAGTCCTCACTGCCCACCACTCCTCAGATGAGCCCAGGATCGGAGCACGATGACGCCAAGGCCTCCGGTCTCTGGCCCCTGCCTCCCCACCCCAGCCCACCCCTAGGCTGCAGCCTGCCCCCAGCAAAGTCGCCAGCCGTGCCCCAGCTCCCACGGCTTCCCCAGCAGGCCAAGGCTGTGCTAGGCCTCGGTGCCTTTTTTATTTTTTGCACAGCTGCTCATTCCAGGAATTCCCTCCCCTCTCTTGTCCCCCTGATAGACACACACTCCTTTTAGACTCACTCAGGGATTCCATCAGTCACTCCATAACTATTTCTGGGAAAACGTCAATGTGCCTGTACAGGGCGGAAACTAGAGAGACGCTGCATGGAGTTTACAGTCTAGTCTGCAAGAGAGAAACAAAGCAAAGTCCCCCGGGAAGGGAGGGACACTGCATGCATCCGAGAGGGGGTGCTCCCGGGGAGGCCAGGGACTGCGTATACCAGAGGGATCACAGCCCAGGGAGAGACCCAGGGCCGTCTTTGGTGGAAGGAGAAGTCACGGGGTTTGGGAGCAGAAAGTTTGATAAGAATGCCATTTGTTTTTCAGGTTGGCTCTGGTGAAGAAGGGCCCAAAGAGATCTTCTGGGCATTTTTTTTCAGTCATCCAGGTGAGAGGTGATGATGGCCAATCCCGGGGGCAAGCCATGGACCACAGGATTCAGCAATATGGGAGGGGAGAGATGGGGGTCTGAAGGACTCTGCAGAACTGGGCCACCTCCCCAGGGGGAGGAACAGGGGCGGGGGAGCACTACCTGGGCGACCTTGGACGTTGAGTTTGAGAGCCCTCAAGATGCCCAAGTGGAGGTGTAAGCTTGCCCAAGGAGAGAGAGCGCGTGGCGCCAGAGGTGTGTCCAGCACTGAGCCCTGAGACCCCCACATTTGAAGTCTGGGGAGAGGAGGGAACTGAGAAGGAGCTCAGGTGAGTCTGGCCACAGGCTGCTCACCTGCCTGCAGGCCCCTTACCATCTCATCTGCTCATTCATCCCTACAATAGGGTTAGGGAGGAGAGCAAAGGCATTTAAAATGTATTTTGTTTGTTTGCTTTGTTTTTAAGGAGGTTCCGGAGATTGAATCCAGGACCTTGTACATGGGAAGAAGGCACTCAACCACGGAGCTACACCTGCTCCCCTAAATATTTTTGATATTTTTTCCTCTTGCAGTGACCCTTCCAGTTCACACATCAGCACATTTACATTGAGATAAGATCCTAATCTTATTTTAGCATTTCCTATTAATTTGTTTCAAATGCATGGGACAGTATTCACAAAGGAGACCCAATCTGAAATTTGGGATTTTTTGGAAAAAAATGAATTCTTTATTTTATAATCACAATTATTTTTAATGACCCTTTGCATTTAAAGTAAAGAATACCAAAGTTCTCCAAAATTTGATTTTATGGGTTGTTTGTATCTACAGCATATAAAGTGAGTCACAGCACAAATTAGTAACAAGAATAGAAATGAAATCAAACGTCCTATGGTTTTCAACTTTTGTTCCTCCCAAATCGTGCTCTGAAACCAGGTCTTTACAAATTATTTGGGAGTACTGAATGAATGGTTTTATCCTTCTCTTTTGTTAATAATGAGAACTTATTAGCATTCCCTTTAATGAAAGGGAAGAATTAGTCAATTAGCTTAGCATTGGGAACTACTATAGACCCATAAAAAGGTTTTTTTAAAAAAATCACTTTCTTTGAAATAGAGAGGACCCAGGATGGAAGGGAATCTGAAATCACTTCCTATAAGGAGAGAAAGAAAAAAATATATATACACACACACACACATACATGTACACACACACATTCATTCACATACAGGCTCACACTTGTTTGATTTATCCATAATGCATTACTTTATGTGCAAGCAAATATGACTTAGTTAGAGAGAAGATAAGTGAAGAGGAAGAAGAGGCCATATGGAAAAATGAGATTCATGCCTCCTTTCTGGAATTGGGCAGGTTTTAGAAAGAGTTTCAAGGTGTTTCTAGAGAAAGCCCTGGCTTGACTGTCAGATCACTGTCATGCACATGGCTGGACTTCCATGCCTTTTTTGTATTAATTAAAGTATTGAAAGATGAGCCTGTGATTAAGGGGTGCTCGGTTCGGGCATCCTTGGGTGTTGGGTTCCAGCACGGGGGTGGGCTGTTGGCCCTTCTGGAGCTAACTGCTTTACAGCCAGTGGTCCTTGCACTCTGGTGGGTATTATTTTTTAAAACTCCTTTGTCTTGGTTTCCAAGGGCTGCTATATCAACGTACCACAAACTGGGGGGCTTAAAACACCTGAACTTATTTGCTCCCAGGTCTGGAGGCGAGAAGTCTGAAATCCAGGTGCCAGCGGGGCCAGGCTCCCTCTGACATCTCTTGAGAAGAATCCACCCTACGCCCCTCTCGTGGCTTCTGGCGTGGCCAGCCATCCCTGGCGTTCCTTAGCTCGTGGCAGCATAACCCAGTCTCTGCCTCTCTCACATGATCGTCTTCTGTCCGGGTGTCTATCTGTCTTTTCCTCATCTTGGAAGAACACAAATCTTATTGATCATCTTGCATTAAGGAACTCATCTTAATTTAACTAGTACCAAGGGTTAAGACTTCAGCACATCCTTTGTGAGGACACAGTTCAACCCATAACACTCCTCAATTCGTTCCCCAAATAAAAGTATGAAAGAACGACATCCTCTTGCCCTGTGTGCTTTCCCTCTGTGGTTTGCACCAACCACCCTGCAGGTCGACACACCTAATTCCAGCCAGAGACCTAGCTCCCCTCTGCTTCCCTGACAGTGAGAATTTAAGTCTTGCTCATACTACAAACTCACAAGGGCCTGTGAGGTAGAGGGGGAAAGCGTTCCCTGTGGCCCACACAGAAAATCCTCCCCTCCAGGTACCTGTCACCTCCCAACTTCCCCAGACTCGGTGGATTTGGGGCAAAGCAAACCGATTCCCTCTGTAAAATGTGCCTAAAAGGCAACGTGGCATGCAGCTTATACCAAATCCCCCAGCAGCGCTTATCCAGCCAAATGAACTGTGTCCTGCAGGGCTCTTCTTGGAGGAGCCCTGAGCTTATTGCAGCAATGCTCCTCAAAGTGTTTTTGGACATCAGAGTTGGATTTACAAGACGTGCACCACACCCCAGTCCCCTCACACCCACCCATCCGCCTCCCCTTCCAGCCCACCTTCCACCTCTAACTCGTTCTCCTCAGCCCAAGAACACGGGTAGGAGAAGAGGGTCCTCTCCCCACCGGCCTAGGGATGGGGAGACGATTTAGATAGATGGGCCTTTAGAAGAGGCTGCTCCCCACCTCAAGCGGCAATGAAAAGCAGGTAAAGGGACTGAGGAGGTGAGGCGGGCAGGAAAGCGGGACTCTACAGGAAGAAGCATTTCATCATCAGCGTTACTGCTTCAGGTCACCACATCAAAGAAGAGGTCCGGGGTTGCTCCGGGCTGTGAAAGCCACTCCACCGTCAGCTCTGCAGGCACATCTTCTGTCCCAGCCCTGCTCCAGGAAGACAGGGATGACACCTGGAGCAGGCAAATCCAGGGCAAGAAGGAAGAGCGTGCCTTTTGGTCACTAGTTACAGAAGGCCGAGGCGGTCCGAGTGCCAAAGAGTGTGTGTGCCCATGACGGAGGGTTTTAACACCTGCATGAGTTAAGATGCAAAAATGAAAATAATCCTCATGGTAGAATGGCGGGTTTGGAGAGTTTTCAAATTTGTTTCTCTAATGTAGTTGTCGTTTCACATTTTTAAAAACTTTTAATGAAAGGGAAGAATTAGCCAATCACCTCGGACCTTCCCAAGCGGCCATGGTATCGGCTCCATCTCCACAGCCAGGGGCCGGGGGCTCTGCATTCCAGCCATCCACCTGAACACATGGTCACCCGGGCATCCTGGAGACTGGGCTTCAAGGGGCCGAAGGTGGCCGGCCCTCACGCCACCCCATTAGGTCACCTCGAGATCTTTTCCAAGAAAACCAAAACTTCCCTCACGACTGCTAACATCAAGAGATATCCTTTTCTTGGAAACCCATGGACGGGCAATCCCAGCCTTGAAAGAAATCACATGAGCTGCCACTAATATGCCAACAGAGGAGAAGGGAAGCCTCTGCCCACACTTGTGGTTTTGGCTTTTCTGGAAAGTTTACTTTGTTCATCCTTTATGCTTAAGCCATTACATAATATTAGTAAGCAAAGCTTACTCAGAGTACACAGAGTTGCTGAACCAATAAAGGCCAGTGGATGTTCCTTAGTATAATCTTCCTCCCAGTGTGAAACTTTCCATGTTCTTTGAGTTAGGGTTGTCTAATCAGAACCATTTCTTTTCTCACTCAGCACTCAGAGCTTTCCGCTCATTGTCATACTGGAGTGCCCCTCGGTGAATCACACAAATTCAGAATCCAGCAGCTTCTTGTGTTTCCTTCCAACGCTGAAAATAAACTACTTCCTTCTCTAGGGCCTCCAATCTTTATCAGGTCTTACTGGGTCACAGTTTTGGAGATAACCGGTTTCGTAAACCCACATACACTCTGTCACCTGGGTTATCTAGAGCTTTTTTTACTTGGACATACACACATACACACACACACACACACACAAATCCTTTTAAGATGAACTTTTTACCCAATGGCAGAAGCCTGTTTTGCTCACTGAACCTTTGACATAACCAGTGTTCCTGGGACATAAATCTTCCTATACAAAGCAGCAGCTAGATCAAACAAAAAAGTCGAACAAGCAGGCTTCAATTTTCAGGTCAATTGATTGTGCAGAGACTGGAAGCAATTATTCACTTTCATTCTGCAGTTCAAAAATAAGAGGGAAAAATATCTGGGCCTTGCTGAAAGGTTTTCTTGTTTTGGATGAGGGTTTGTCTCTCTCTCTCTCTTTTTCATGTAACAACAACAACAAAAATGAGTGAAGTGGTCTTGAGTGATTTTATCCAGTATAAGTGCCACTCCCAGGGATGTTTTGAGGAGAAACTGCACATGAGGGGCCACAGGTGCCCGAGGAAGGAAGCGCAGTAAGTACAGAGGAAGGCAGCAGGCTATTAGCAGGACGATGACGTCGGCTCATCTCGTAACTGCTCGAGGACGCGGCATCGACATCCAAACAGCAGTAATAAGTTAGAGGAGGCTTGCCCTTGACCTCGTTCTCCACCCATGAGGGCAACTCTGCACAGCTTCTCGACTTCTCAAAGCCTGATGTTAAGACATTTTTCAGCTCTTACCTGTCCTGCTTCCAAAACCTCCCTCTTAATCCCAGGCAAAGTTTTCTGCAGGGGTCATTCAAGACACATGTTGTGAGCTATTCCAGGAAGTTAAGTTTAAAAATACTGTCTTGGGGACGGATGTGGCTCGAATGGTTGGGCGTCCGTCTCCCATATGGAGGAACCCGGGTGAGTTGGTACAAAAACATTGACCAAGGAATTGAAGCCAATGGTCTAAGGCAGGGGTTGCCAAACCTTTTCTGTAAAGGGTCCGATGGCAAATATTTGCGGCTTTGCAGGCCATACAGCTTCTGTATTAACGACTCGACTCTGCTGTTTTAGCACAAGAGCAGCCTTAGAGAATGTGTAAGTGGGTGGGCATGGATGTGTTCTATTTACGGGCACTGAAACTTGAATTTCATATAATTTCTACAGGTCATGAAATGATCTTTTCAAATATTTGTTTCAATCCTTTGAAAATGTGGAAACTATTCTTCGTGTGTGGGCCATACCAAAAAAAAAAAAAAAGTAAAGAGAGACCAGGTGGACGGCTGGATTTGGTTGACCGGGTCTACAGACCAGGTGGACGGCTGGATTTGGCTGACCGGGTCTACAGCACCTCTGTCGGTAACAGGAACAGTGTGCACGGATCTCTACTAATTAATAAATAATGCATACGTGCTCTGCTCCACTATTTTGTGCATATTATAAAACATACTCAGAAAATCAACCCAGTGAGATTGAAAATCATATCAATTGTCTTTCTCAGTTGTTCTTCCTGGACTTCCCCAGTGGCTCATCTTATAAACTCCTGGGTGTGCAGGCACCTGCTTTGGAGACATCTGATCTAGAAAATGGGGAGAGAAAACCCCTATGAGATTTAAGGTTTCTATTAACTAGCTCTTTCAAGAGATAAAGGAACTAGGGGTCATTTGACATCTTACCTTGCAATGTTTTGGTACAATGAAGAAGTGCTGCCTTGTCCTCTCAAAGCCTGGATGTGAGAAGTAGGGAAGAACTCCATATTTCAAGACTGAATTGGACCATGCTAGAAACATTCAGCTCAAAACCAGAAGAAGCACTTTGGTTTGCCCAGAACCAGTTAAACCTGTGCTATGGGGGAAAATGTTTAGGATCTTATCTTGTTGGAGAAGGAAGGTATGAAATGCCCTCCATCTATCCCTTCCCTTTTTTTCTGGAAACCATCCCACTTTCTTTTTCAAGGTCTGTTAATAAATGCAAGGGGTAAGACTAGCTTTGGAATGAGCCATTTCTGGGTGCCCGTGCATCCTTGTCTAGCCCCTGCAGCCCCAGGGGGTCCCAGCCATCAGGCCATCAGGCAATCAACACAATACTGGCCCTTCCAGAAAGCAGGCTGGGGCGTTGAGGATTTCCATCCAGGGCTGTAGCCATAGACAGTGCTCCCTCAGTTAAGGTGCCACAGGGCTTGGGTTTTCCAGGATAGTGTAGATCACAAGCGTCCCATTTCTTTGTGCATATATATATATATATATGCACAAAGAAATGGGACGTTATATATATATAATTTATTCAGGAAAACAAGGCCTCGGTCAGACCATTTGAGGGTCAGAAAGTATGGTCATACAGACATTAAAGATTTCCACAAATCGTGGCAAATGTTCCATTCATTGTTCACTAAATGAGCTAGTCTACTCATTCCTCCATTCCATGGGGATGTTGAGAGCCCTAATTAAATCATCACCTGGAGAACTTCCGAAGGGTCCAGAGGCTCATGGGCCATTATGAAACTTGTGGGAATTCTAAATGAACCAATATTCCTTTGGCCTCTAAAAGGCTGAAGATGAAAATCCTGGTGAGTTGTCTACCTCTGGGAGATTACCATCGAGAAAGTGCAGGGAAATGGGGAGCGAGCACTTTGCATCAGTTAAAGGCCCACTGGCACCCTCCTCGCCCTGGGCACTCCTCTTCCCGCCCTCAGTGTCACCTGAGCATCAGCAGTTGTCCCCACAGCCCACTTCTGCCCAAATATCTTCTGCCTGATCACTGTCTTTCCAGTCAGGAAGAAAACCACCGCATCCTGAACCTACAGTGCTCCAGCTCACCCAGGTCAAAGACGCAGATGGACGCTCAAATAAATTCCTCTCTGCTGTCCTGCAATGCGCTAACTGCGCGTAATGAGCAAATTATAGTAATTAAGGACAATTAAGCAGAACCTTTGACTTGGGTAGCAACCCTTCACCCACGAATTTGTAAGGAAGGCCTTTCCTAAATATTAATTAAAGGCCACATCAGCCACCTGAGTTAAGTCAATGTTTTCCCATTTTAGAGATGGGGAAAATAGAGGCACAGAATAGGACGTTGCTTAGACAACCTTGTACATTTTAATCAATTTAAATGAAATTATTCACATCATCCATAAGGGGTTAGTTGCTTAAATAAGTTATTGTTTAGCCCTTCTGTGGAATGCCAGGGAACTATTAAAACTCATGTTTTCAAACACATGGGAAAATACTTATTACAGAAGTTTTTAATGAAAATATATCAAGCTACGTAAAGATGCGGAGGAAGCTTAAATGCATATTGCTGAGTAAAAGAAGCCAACCTGAAAGAGCTACACACTGCCGGATTCTCACTACATGATGTTCTAAAAAAAGTAAAACTACAGAAAGAGTAAAATGATCAGTGGACGCTGGGGGAGGGGGAAGGGTGAATGCGCGGGGCACAGGGGATGTTTAGGGCAGTGAAACTTTTCTACGTGGTACTCTAATGACGGATGCATGGCATTGTGAATTTGCCAAACCCACAGAATTGCACAACACAAAAAGTGAGCCCTATTGTAAACTATGGACTTTAGTTACTAATAACGTGTCAATATCGGTTTGTTGATTACAACAAATGTACTTCACATCAGTGCAAGACGTTACTAACAGGGGAAATGCCTATTATGTAGGACATTTATTTTTCACCCCCCTTCGTACAGGAAAGCAATTCCCTAGTTACTTGCCCCCTGTTTGTGGCTGGGAATCTCCCCTAACTTGCCACCTGGCAGGAATTCACCTGGAGAGGCTGGTCATGCCCTGGGGGTCTGGAGAGGAGGCCGGTGCCAAACCCCGGGGCTCAGCAGCATCCGCCGCCCTGCCCGGATTCGCAGAGCGACCTTGGCCGGCGGCTGCTTTCCTGGAAGCGGACGTGGGCGCAGCGCGCAGTCCCCTGCGCCCACCCGGCTGTCCCTTGTCGGGAGAGGGGGGAGGGCAGCCCCCACATCAAAGACACAGCACCCGCCTGGCGGAATCCTCCCCTGACAGCCCGAGGTGTCGGCTGAGCCCGGATGCGCTCCCGCCGCGCGGGCAGCTGCTCTGGCTCCTTGCCCTTCCACGCGGGGGGGAAAGGGTCCCCCCACTCCGCAACCACCACCCTGAGCCTTAACACCCACAGCGGACGCAAACAGCAAGCAGAGGGCAGCAGCACACCCGGGGTGCCCGAGCCCACGCCACCTCCCGGGCAGCGCTCCCGGGGGCTTGCTCTGGCCTGGGGTGGAGGAGCAGGGCGGGGTGGGCCTGGGCTAGAGCAGCAGCCTCGCTAGTGTCTCCCTTTGGGTGCTGCGGGGAGATGGGGGGGCGCGTTGACTGGGCCTTTGAGGTAGCAGCATCTCAGTGCAGGACCCGCCCGTGGGCCCCGTTTCTGCAGCGCTGGGACCTTTTACAAGAAGCCTTGCACAAATGCCCTGTCTTCACTAAACCGCACGTAAAACCTATTTCGGGAGGAAGGACAGCTTTCCCAAGACCGCCAGGGGCTGTGGAGTGAAGGAGGGCTGGGCGCGGCAGGTGGAAAGGGGCAGACGTGGGGGCCACCAACTTGACTGGCCCGGCGCCCCGCAGGAGGAGGGGTGCAGAGAGACCGGTGCGGCTCCCTTCGCGGCCCTTTCATCCCACAAAACAGACCCGGGTGCGAAGGGGAGGTCGTCGGCCAGGCCTTCTGTGTGGGATTCTGACAAACCGCAGGGAGGAAGGAAGCAGATGGCGCCTGGGCTGCCCTGCAGGGCTGAGCCGGCAGGAGTCGTTATGGGGGGGAAGTGGGGACCCAGGAGATCAGGAAGGAGGTCTGAGGGCCAATGGCCTCTGCCCTCTCAGCTGCCCCCAAAGAGACCCCAGAGCGACTGTGGACTCCCTGTTACCTTCCAAAACATAGGTCGGCATTTCTTTACTGTCACTTGTGTGACCGCCAAACAAAAGAGAAAGCACAGTCTTTGTTAGAGCTCAGTGGAACAGATGGAAGGACGGTAGAGAGGACCGTCCAGCCGCCCCTGTTCAGCCTTCCTTTCCCCGGGGGGTAGCCCCGCCTGTGGCCCCCGAGCCGTGCTCAAAGAGCCCCTTGGAAGGCTTTCCTCCAACCCTCTCACCCCTCCCCTCCTCCAGCTCCCACACCTGGGCTAATCTCAGGCGGTTCCGGTTCTTTCCTCTTGGTCACATGTCTCCAAACTCAACACCCACCACAAATGCCTTCCCCAGGCCCACCAGGGCTGCCAAGATGCCCACCTTCAACCTGCATGTGGCGCTTCTCCATTATGCTCTGGCTCAGGAAAGACCCTCATGGCACCCCCGGGACCCCCACTCCTGGGCTGTCACCCTACACCCCTTCCTTCTACATGGGCCCGAGTAACCAAGGAGAATAAGCAATGCCCTGCCATCCAGCTGGACGGGCATGCTTGGCTCCTGGGGAGAAATGCCCATCGGAACATCTATTGCCATGGATCCGTTGGACAGTTTTCTTGGTCCTGGATATGTGAAAGGGAGGCAGCTCAGAGCCGGGAATTCAGGAGACTTGGGTTCCCACTCCTCTTGTGATCACCACTGTGTGACGTGAACAATAACATCGCCACACCACGCAGCGCCAGCTCATTATGAAAAGGAGGTGGGAAGCTACTTCTGAAACTCATTCCAACAGTGAAATCGAAGGAGTGGTGATAAAGCCTGGGACAACCTCAGGGACTGTGCTCCCTGGGGACTTACCTGATCACGCCCTTGTTTAATCCCTACCTCCCCCCAAAATATGTTGAATTGTGTCCCCCCAAAATATGTTGACGTCCTAACCCCTGGTACCCGTGAATGTGACCTCATTTGGAGACAGGGTCTTTGCAGATGTCATCAAGGTAAGGTGAGGTCATATGAATTAGGGTGGGTCCTAATCCACTATGACTGGTGTCCCCAGGAGAAGAGACACACAGAGACACGGACACGCAGGGGAGCAGGCCACATGACAGTGGAGGCAGAAACTGGACTGGTGCGCCTACAAGCCAAGGAACGCTGAGGATGGCCGGCCAAGCTCAGCCGCTGGGAGAGGCCAGGAGGAGCCTCCCCTAGGGCTTCAGAGCAAGCCTGGCCCTGCAGACACCTTGATTCCGGACGTCTGGTCCCCTGAGCTGTGAGGCAACACGTTTCTGGTGTTTTAAGGTCCCCAGTTTGTGGTCCTTTGTTACGGTGGCCCCAGGAAGCTAATGCCCAGCCTGTTGGGTGGGTGCAGTGTTATCGACTTCTCCACCCCCCCTCCACCCCCCAGGCGAGGGGGACTGAGTGGAGTGCTGGGGTTGGATGGAGGCTGGGTCACCACGCTGGTGCGTGGGTGGGACGGGGGCTCTCACCCTGCAAGTACAAGCTCATTCTAGGTTGCATACAAGAGAGAAACCCCAAATGCTATTTTCAAGGTGGTTGGGAGGAGGATAGGATCCATGGGGCCGGGAAAGGGTCCCACGCGGTCACTCGGCTGCGGCAACTGCCGGCCTTGGAAAGGAGAAGTCTTCCGATTCCTTTATGCCACAGAAAACTGTGAGCCAGCCCAGGCTGGGTGAATGTCAAGGCCTCCTGGCCAAGGCAGCGTCCAGAGGCTTGAGCCACAGCTGTGGCCCACACGGCTCAAGGCCCACCTTGACCTCGGGTCTTCCAAGTGCCTGCATGCCCACCCGTGACCACATGTTCTATCAGTGAGATCAGAGTTTCCTTGAGAGAATGCTAGGCTCGGAGTCCTAACACCTGGGCTCAGGAGAAAGAAAACACAACAGCTCAAAACTGTTCACTGCAGCATTACAGCTTAAAAGTATACAGATTCCACTCCCAGGCAGGGACTCAGACAGGCACTTGCACGCCAATATTCATAGTGGCATTCTTAACCATGGCAAAAAGGTGGGACCTGCCCAGGTGTGCATCAACAGATGAATGGAGAAACAAGATTTGGTTCATCAATACAATGGAATAGTATCCATAAAAAGGAATGAAGTTCTGATACATGCTATAACATGGCTGGACTAAAAAATATAAACTAAGGATAAATAATATATGATTTCATTTATATGGAACATCCAGAATAGGCCAATTCATAGGATAGAAAGCAGATTAGAGGTTATCGGGGGCCAGAGGAGGGGAAAATGTGGAGATACTGCTTAACAGGTACAGAGTTTCCATTTGGGTGATGAAAAATCTTTGATAAGGGATGGTGAAGGTAATAACACAACATTGTGTGTAACTAATACCACCGAATTGTACACTTGAAAATGGGTAAAA
>JAQZBX010051409.1:0-19378 GCA_029593785.1 Cabassous unicinctus | reverse complement strand
TTTTTTTTTTTTTCCTGTAAGGGTGGGGGCAGCCGACTTTGTTAACCACCACAGGCAGGCTTAAAACTCACGAATCTCTGTGGTTCAGACCACGCCGTCGATCTGCCCAGATAGCTGTCCCAAGCTTCTCACTCCACACGCCCACAGCACAGATCCCCGTGCAGGAACCCGTCCACTATCTGCCGTGTTCTGGGAGCTGTCCGCAGTTGCCCTCCTAGGCCGACGCCATCTTCTCCATTGCATTTCCACTTTGCTTTTAATACTGAGAAATCACCTTAAGTCTAGTGAGGGTTAAAAAATAGTTTCACAGTAACAAAATATTTTTCAATATGTTTAAGCCTGGGTTTTATTTCTTTTAAGATGGTTAGTAATATAATGACTACTTTTCTTTATGATTTAAAAAATATGCTTGGTATGATTCACTTTTTAAGAGATTCCATTTTTTCTTTCTGGAATTATAGAATTCTCCTAAAACCTAAAGAATTTTACTTTGCTTAATATCAGATACAATAATTTCTGAAATTAATAATGAAATTGTGCAGAATAATTGGCATTCCATGTGATATGATATAAAATGTGCTTTGTAACTTTGTAACTTCTAATCCATTATAGAAAGAAAAACTAATCAATCAAAGCAAAGTCTCTTTAATAGATATACTCAATACAAAATGATTCGTTTGTCCTTTTGCTTAAATGATGTAGTCTTTGTGGGAAAACAGAGTTGAGGTAGACAGGTGTGGTAGATTGTATGTCTCATGGATGGCCACAACCATATCGCCTATTCCACATGCTCTTCTTATAATTTGACTCTCACATTCTTTCCATCAAAAGATGAGGGTGTCTACCTTTCCTTTGAATCTTAGTGGTGGGCTATTGATCATAGCAGAAGTGACATGTTAAGACATTGAATGCTGGACACTCAGTGTGACACTTACCTTTGGAATCCCAAGGACAATATAGGAAGTCCAAGGCTGCCATGCTGTGAGGAAGCCTAGCGTGTGTGGAGAGTCATTCTAGCTGACAATCACAGTAGAGGTTCTATCTTACTGCTGACATCAACCACTAGACACATGAGTGAAGAGGCCTCCTTATCCCAGACATTGAAGCATTACAGGTGTGGCCCCTGATACATGGAGCAGATGGGCAATCCTTCTGCTTCCTTTCTGAATTCCTGAGCCACAGTATCTGTGGGAATAATAAGATGATTGTTTTAAGTTAAAAGTTTTATGGCAATTTGGTATACATCTGTAAACTACTGGAACTCATTATGGAACTGATAGTTTCTGTAATGACAAAACCTGATATTTGTGACATTGTCTTTGACTTTGAGGATCCTCTTAGTGAAAGTCTGAAGGGCTATTAGAAAAATATTAATGAGAGCCTTAATGGCTTTAAGAAGGTTGTCAGTGAAAGGGGATTAAGGAAAATGGCAATGGGAAGTAGTGGAAAGGGGGTCCTTGTGATGTAGTACCCAGAAATTTGGCAACATTCTTGCCTGAATTAATGTTCAAAATAGAAAATGTGCCTAATGAACTCAATAATCTAGCTAAGTAGAACTCCAAGCAATTTGCTGAAAATGCCACCTGGCTTCTTTATGCTTTTTAAATGAAATGAAAGAAGAAATCTGAGCTAAAGAATGAACTGTTAAATATTTAAAAGTCAGGATTTGTAGAGTTCTAAATTAAACCTGCATCTTGTTGCCAACCTCTCCAGATGGCAAATCATTCTCAAATTAAGAAATAGCTTCCAGGCAAAGGTTAAATCTGGCATAAACTACAATATTCTATGTTAAGGCCTCAAAAGATATAAACTAATTTCTCATGAACCTTTCAGATAGACAAAAATCCCTCTAAAATTCATAAGGCTGTTCCTCACAAATTCTCTCAAATAAAGAGGCTTTTGAATGTTAAAGACTTTTTACACACAGCAGAAGAGCAAGTATATCTGAGCTTATTTTGATAAGATTTTTGGGTATCTCTCCTATTTTTGGAGTGAATTATGAATTGACACATGCATGAAAGCCTCAAAAGTTTTCAAAAGGAATTGTATCAGCTTATACTGAGTAGAAAAAAAAAGAGAATACGTAAAGAAGATTTTTGATGCTTAAATTTCTACAAGAAAAGAGAATGCTGAGAAAACTACTCAGATATACACACGTGTTACTTCATATTGAAATGGAAGGATAACTCAGATGATTGAACCACAAGCCCAGAATGCAGAGTCAAGAGCCACAAAGAACAACTACAAGACAATACAACTGAGAGAAAAAAATGCACCCAGTAATTCAGAATTACTATGGACCAGTGTTTTCTGCATACCTCCAGATTTTTTTATTTTAAAATGTAAATGTCTATAGATATTATCAATGTCTATGTCACTGTTACATGATGAGTGCATCAGAGCAGAGAGAGCTTTACTCTTAAGTTCACAAGTGTACAAATTGAGAAAATTGATAATTAAGGAGCTATACTCAAGGAACTTCACCCAAAGAATTTAAGCCTCACCTGGGCCTTATTTGAGCTAATCAATCCTACATTTGAGCTAATGCTGTGATTGTATGAGACCTAGAAGTAATGAGGGAGGGGATGACCATATTTTACATATGAGAAAGAAGTGAATTTTTGGGGGCTGAGTGTAGGCTGCAGCAGATAATATTTTTAAAAGATGGCCACCACAATATCACACATCCTACATACTGTTACTATAATGTGGCTTTGATACTATTTTCATAAAGAAGTAAATCCTGTTTTCTCTACCATTGAATTTGAAGGCTTGTAATCATGACAGAAGTAAACTCTACATTGCTTCTGATTTTTGGCCATAAAAGGCAATATTGCTTCCACATGGCTTTCTTGGAGTATTTACATTTGGGCCCTTAACTAATATTCAGGACCATCATGGTGTAAGAATATCAGGCCACATGAAAAGATCATGTATGCATGTTTGTTCAATAGTCCCAGTTGAGATTCTAGCGAACTGAAATGGTCACCCCCCAGGCATGTGAATGAATATACATTCACATGATTCCCATGCCAACTAACTGATAGAGATCATTCCATGTTCTCAGCTGGATGCCAATTATGCGACACCTGAGGTTCAAAGAGAGAAAATGTTTATTGCTGAGCACAAAGCAAGGAAAACAGAAGACCTATTGACAATAAATCTGTCTCTTTAAACTGGAGAAGCTTACAGTGTTTCATAGCATTCAGACAAAGCAAGATCAGGATGATAGCAAGATTACAGATACATTGTTGAACATGCGCAGATTGATTACCTGTTTAGTTTACTTGGTTTAACGTTTAAGCTAGGCTATTGTGCATGTCCAGCAGGCCAACTCTGATTAGAAGTTCTTTGATTTAACAAGATAACTTAGGAATTTGTGGTGGTTAGTACTTGGTTGTCTTGTTTTTAATCAACAAGAGGCTACGTGCAAGGGCACCCCACTTCAGGCCTGCAAAATAAGATAATGAGATACAAATGGAAAGAGTAACCAATTGTCTTGTTACCATCCAGTTAACTGGTCAGGTCATGCAGTTTCAAAACAGTATTAGCATTAAAGAAACAAGGCATCTGGGCTGCAGTTCAGTGATTTACAACAATTACAGATATCTGCTTCTTGCTATTTCAAAAGACATCTGGACTATAATTCAATAAACTATCACAGTTATTAGTGTTTTCTTTGGGTTACATTTTAAAATATCAGAAGGTTAGCAATTGCTTAAAATATAGTTCAGTGAGTCAAAGCACATCTGTTAATATTTTCGTTGCATACTGAGTTATTTATGAGTTTAGAGGAATGCCAGGTGAGATCCCTAACTTCATGAAGCAGGAATAAGTAATCTCCACCATGCGCTTTATGGGCTAATTTGTTTTTCAGTAATGGGCATAAGAATGCCAGGTAAGTTTAAAAGAAAGAAAGAACTATACTGTAATCAATTTTAACCCAATAAGAAAAGTGGAAAAAAGTGCAGAAAAGAAAAGCTAGTGGAGAAAGACTTTAAAGTCAGGGGTTAGCTCTAGGTATCTACTTACTCTGTAATAATGGGACTCTATAAAATATAAGTTTAAAATCTACCTTTGTAGAAAATGGGCACTGGGGGAACAAAAGTTGGCTTCCATCACTATGTGCAATGTTATAGTATCTCATGTAAATTTATCTGCATTAGTAATAATAGAAGTGGTAGAGATGACAAAAGTAGTTCAGAATGTACAATCAAATTTAATACATTAAAATGGTTATTATATATTTACTAATAGACCAAATAATATTCCCACTTACTTACATTTGAAAATGGATGGGAATTTGTAGTAAAATAGTTCCAGGTTTATTATGAGATGTGTTTTTATCAAAATGTACTGGATTTTGTTAAATGCATTTTGTACATCAAATGAGATGGCTGTGTGTGTGTATTTTATAACTTCATTCTATTAGTTTGATGTATTACATTGATTGATTTTCCTATGTTGAACCACCCTTGCAGGAGTTGAATGAAATCCACTTGTTAATGTTGTATAATCAGTTTGAGGTGTTGTTGGATTCAGTTTGCTGGTATTTTGTTGAGGATTTTTGCATCTATATTCATGAGGGATATTGTTCTGATATGTTTTATGTTGCAATATGTTTGACTGTGGCGTTAAGGTGATGCTGGCCCCATAGAAGGAATTGAGTCATTCCTTTCTCTTCAAGTTTTTTGAAGAATTTGAAGATTGGTGTTGATTCTTTGAATGTTTGGTAAAATTCACCAATGATGCCATATAGTCCTAGACTTTTCTCTGTTGAAAAGTTGTGATTACTGATTCAATTCTTTACTTGTTATTGGTATGCTGAGATCTTCTTTTTTTTTTGAATCATTTAGGTAATTTGTGTGTTTCAAGGAATTTGACCAATTCATCCAGATTAACTTTTTCACATAAAATTGTTCATAGTATCTTCTTCTAATCCTATTTATTTCTGTAATGTTGGTAGTAATATCTCCCTTTTCTTTTCTGATTTTTGTTATTTTTGTCATCTTTTTTTCTTTATCAGTATAGCTGTTTTATCAATTTTATTGATCTTTTTGAAGAACCAACTGTGCTTTTTTTGTTTCTGTACATTGTTTTTCCTCTTTTCTCTTTCATTAATCTCCATTTTAATTTTTATCATTTCCTTCCTTTTGCTCCTTTTGGCTTTAGTTTGTTCTTCTTTTTCTAGTGCCTGTTCATGTGAGGTTAGGTTACTGATTTGAGATCTTTCTTCTATTTTTATGTAATAATTTAAGCTATAAATTTTCCTCTGAACATTGTTTTTGCTGCATCTCATGAATTTTGGTAAGCTGTATTTTCATTTTTATTCATCTCAAGATATTTCCTACTTTCCCTCATGATTCCTTCTTTGACACATTGACTGGTAAAGAGTGTACCATTTAATTCCCTCATCTTGTGATATTTCCAGTTCTTTTTCTGCCATTGATATTTATTTCACTCCATTGTGGTCAGAGAAGACACTTAGTATGTTTTCAATTTTTCAAATTTATTGAGGCTTGTTTAGTGACCTAACATATGGACTATCATTGAGAATGATCCAAGTGCACTTGAAAAGAAAGTATATTCTCTTATTGTTGAACAATAAGTTCTCTATGTGATGGTTAGTTACATTTTTTTTATAGTATTTTTCACTTTCTCTATTTTCTTATTGATCTATCTATTATTGAAAATGATGTATTTAGGTATCTTGTCCTTAGGTGGAGACATCTATTTCTTCCTCATATCCATCAGTCTTTACTTCATATATTTTGAGGCTCTGTTAGGTCCATATAGGTTTAGGATTATTATATCCTTTTGGTGAATTGTCTATATAGTGTTCTTCTTTGTCCCTTTTAACAATTTTTGATTTAAAGTCTGTTTTGTCTGGATATTACTATAGTCACCCCTGCTCTCTTCTGGTTGCTATTTGCATGGAATTTTTTCCCCATCCTTTCAATTTCAACCTACTTGTGTCTTTGAATTTAAGGTGAGTCCCTTATAAAGGACTTATGGCTGGAATATCCTTTATTACCCATTATGCTAATTTTCACCTTTTCACTGGATAGTTTTACCCATTTACATTCAAAGTAACTATTGATAATGCAGGACTTCTGCGATTTTAGTATTTCATTTTTGTAAGTCATAACTTTTTGTCCCTCTATTAATCTACTACTGTATACTTTGTATTTAGTTGATTATAGTAAACCCCCTTTAGAATTTCTCTAATATTCTTATGTTCATGTTTTTTCAGATTTTTTGTGGTTACCATGGTGCTTAAATTTAATATCCTAAATCTCTAACAATCTTAACTTAAATAGAATATATGATCTATATTCCTATATACCTACAGGCTCTCACCTTTATGTCATTCTTATCACAAATTACATTTTTATACCCTGTGTGTCCATAACCATAGATTTATCATATTGTTTCTGCATTTGCATTTTAGGACCTGTGGGAAGTAAAAAGTGGAGTTACAAACCAAAAATAAAATCTAATAACATTATATTTTCCTATATATTTATCTGCAGATCTTTATTTCTTCACTTGCTTGCTCTATTGTGTAATGTCCTTTTCTTTCAATCTGAAGTACTCCCTTAATCATTTATGTAGGGCTGGTCTAGTTATTATGATCTCCCTCAAATTTGTTTTTCTGGGAATTATTAAACTCTTCCTCATTTTGAAAGACAGTTTTGCCAGATAGAGATTTCTTGGGTGGCATTTTTTCTTTCAGCACTTTAACTTTGTTGTCTCACTGCCTTTTGCCAACATGGTTTGTGATGAGGAATCAATAGTAAATCTTAGTAAGTCTCCATTGTGCATAACATGTTGATTCTTTTTGTTTTGTTATATTTTGTTTTGTTTGCTTTTAACACTGTCATGGCTTTATTCAAAACAAATTTGCACAAATTATTGTAAGGAGAGATTCTTTAGGAAATTAACACACTGTATACATACTGCCAAACAAAAAGCATTAAAATAGGACCAAAAACCCCTACAAAATATAAAACCTACCCTTACTCATTTGCATAAAAATAACACCCACAAAGCTAAATATGTTTTAAAAGTTATCTGGAGGCTCCAAGAGTTGTTCCAAACTCTGTTTTTCTTTGCAAAATAAGATGATTGATAAGAAAGTCAGCATATAGATTGAATTTTTAAATAAGTATTTTATAATCTGCGGGGTATACTATGCAATGAAAATTTTTATGGACCAAAATGGAACATTTCAATTGTTAAAAAGGAATAAAATGTTAAGTTTTTTGGAGATTCCAGTCTCTCTATTGAACTTATCCCAAATATTTTATTTCAGTCAGTTTTCTGACTTTGTTTCTCCACAAATAACTTCATGATTTTTTTTACTTTAAAACCCCAGAGTATTACATTTTAAAATAAAAAATAAAAAGTAGTACTATAAGGAGTAATTTAATGTGTCCCAGTAATTAAACATAACTTCAATTAATTTGCTGTCTCTAACTTAAAAAATATTTACAAATATTCAAAACAAAGGGGAAAAAATTAGATCGCAGAGTGGAGCCTCCATGACCAAAAGGGAGATGTACTTGTTTACTCATAATTTATTTAGTAGCCATTAGAGGAACACATACATGCACACTCACATTTATCCCAATATTAGGGAATCTAGTCTTAGAATGATCTAGTTATTTTCTTCCTCTCCATCATCTTCAGCATTTTGTTTCCTCTTCTCCCATTGAAGATCATTTTTTTCATTTTCTTTCTCTTTCTCTTTCTTCAACATAGTCATCATCATCTTCTTCATCCTGAATTTCTTCTCTCATAAGGTATGAGAGGCCCACTTCTTCTTCTCCCTCTCCTAATTCTGAGCCTGCTTCATCTAATCCTCTCTTCCTCTTCCTTATCTTCCTCTTCCTCTTCTTCATACTCTTCAGGTGGGCCAGTTTTATTTTCCTCTTCTTCACCATCATCTTTATCTCCATCCTCATCATCCTTCTCTTTAGAGTCTGGTACTTCATTATCCTTCTGATCAAATCCATCTAAGTATCTAAGTATGTGATTTGCTGCATTAGTTCAAAAATACTTTCTCTATAATCTTCTAGGTTTGTGATCTCACAAACAAGTCAAGACTTTTTGCAGAGCATCTACTGTGCTGAGATATTTGATTTTGTTTCTACTCAGAGTGAGGTAGGTAAGATTTGGACATTTCTCAGCCAGGAATTCAAAGCTCCAGAAATTATATTGTCACTAAGTTCCAACTTTCAAGATTTATTTAAGCCTGAAAGCAGAGCCAGTGAACTTAGTTCTACATTAGCCATACTTATAAACTCTAGTTCTTTAAAGATGTCTTTCAGGTGCTCATTTTCCACATTGACATGCTGGCAATTGTGAAGGACTAACTCTGTTACCTCTTCCAGAGCTTTGTTCCTTAACTCCAGATTAATCCTTTCCTTCATAACCATGTCCTCCTCCACCATCTCTGCCACTACTCTACTCCCTTCCCTTTTCCTGTCTTTTCCACTACCACAATCTTAAAATTTTTCAACTTTTTAAAAAATTTCATTTTATTATTAAAGAAACTATAGATTACATAAATGTTTCATCGAAAATATAGGGAATTACCATATATCCTGCCCTCCTTCCGCACTTTTCCCCATTAACATCATCTTTCATTAGTGCGGTACATTTGTTACAATTGATGAACACATATTGAAGCATTGCTACTAACCATGGTCTATAGTTTATCTTGTGGTTTACATTTTGCATCACACAATCTTATAGATTTTGATAAAATGTATAATGGCTTGTATCCACCATTGCAATGTCATCCAGAACAATTCCAATATCCCAAAAATGTTCCATGTTACACCTATTCTTCTCTCTTCCTCACCTCAGAACCTCTGGTGACCACTGCCTTTTAATCAATGTTACAAGTTACACATGTGACAAAAAAATACCCATTACAGGAATAGTAATAAGTCTACTTTAGTCCATAGTTGCATTTTCCCCCTTTACATTTGTTCATTCCTCAATCTTGAGGATTTTGGAATGGTGATGCCCACTATGGTTCTGACTGAGAGGGGGCTTAGATTTCATGGGACAGATGTATGCAACTATTTTGCTTGTAGTTGTAGATACTCTCTGATTTTGGAGATGGGTGTTTCCCATCATCATCCTTTCCTTGGTTGTCTCCAGTGAATCTCTGCTGAGTTTCCAAGCGCAACCGACATAAGAACAGATGGAAGATTTAAATCTCTGGGACACATATTTAATGGGTATAGTGCTAATTATAGGTTCAAATAAAAGAGGCATAATAACCAGTGTAGGAAAATTAGAAGTGAGTCTAACTCTGATACATTGGGGAGAAAGGTTATCATATATTCCAAGATAAGGCCCACTGACATGGTGCAGAATTCCCGGGATTGTCTGACCTCCCTATGGTGTCCAGATGGCTCAAGAACCCTCAGGAGCACCTCTATTTAAGGACTGTTCACTGTGGCAGTCAGTGGGATCCTCCTGAAATATGCATAAGTGTAACCACTGGAATGATCTCCCAACTCACTTTGAAATATCTTAACTATAAAAACTCATTTGTACTTAATATTTCCCCCTTTTGGTCAAGGTCTTTTTCCAAATGCATCACTAGTTGGTGCTTGGTAATAATCACTCAGTGCCAGGGAGGGTCATCCCCAGGAGTCATGTCCCATACCAGGGGTAAGATAGTAAGTTTATATGTTGAGTCTTGCTTAAAGAGAAGCCACATTTCAGAACAAGAAGGCTTTCAGGAGGTAACTCTTAGGAAATATGTAATACTAGGCTAAGTTTCATTTTCACAGGAACAAGGTTCATAATTATAAGCATCAATATCAAGGGCCTGGCTTAATGGTCTGTCCTCCTTCCCTAGGCACTGCCCATGTACTCTAGGGATTCTTGCCACTCTATTAGAGAATGTAGCAGGACTACCCAGGATGGGAATTCAATATTCTTTTGTATGGTGTGGGTCTCCACTCACTGAGACAACAACCATGACCACTTGAACACATTCATATTCCGTAGAGGCATGCCCCATGTGCATCCCTCCCCACGCATGACCCCCAGCACTGACATCTCACATCAGTGATCCTCCCCTGCCACCGTTGTGACCGTTCTGCATTCCAAAACCTCCCCCAAAACAAAGCAAAAAATTAATAAAAATAATAATAAAAAATAACAAATAAAGTACAATTTTTTTTTTGCATTGTGTCTTTCATCACCATAAGATCTGTTATCTTTTTTCACTTTATTTTCAAAGAAGCTTTAGTTTACACAAAAGTCACATAGAAAATATAGGGGATTCCCATATACAGTAAACCCTCCCTCTCTCACATTTCCCCTATTAATAATATCTTACATGAGCATGGTACACTTGTTACAATTGATGAATATATATTGAAGCATTGCTACTAAACATGGTCAATGGGTTACATTATGATTTACATTTTGCACTGTACACTTTAATAGGTTTTGACAAAATGTATAAAGGCCTGAATCTGTCATTGCAAGATTGTGCAGAACAATTCTTGCCCTAAAAGTGCCCTGTTTTCCATCTAATCTCTCCCACTCTCCCAGAACCTATGGTAACCACTAAGTTTCAATTTTTGACGAATAATGTTCATAGTTACATGAGTTAATATTGATAGCTTGATATATTGGTCTGCTTTCTTTTATTAGGTACTGCCTATGTTCTTGAGAGATTCTTGCCCCTCTAATTGAGAACGTAGCAGGACTTCCCAGGATGAGAGTTTAATATTTTCTTTTTTATTATGTGGGTCACTAAAATAACATCCTATGACAAGATGAACACTTTCATATTCCATAGAAGCATGCCCCAGGAGTGCCCTATCCCACATATCCCCCCATTCCTGATACCCTGCACCAGTAACCCTCCTTTGCCATATTTGACAAAAGAACATTCCTACCATTGTCATTTTAACCACAGACCTACAAATCACCAGAGTCCACCTGTTTGTTCCCCCAGCCCTCTACTCAGTTCCATGGATAGTCCAACCCAATCCCTCCCTTACCATGCTCACTCTCACCTCCAGCACCATTAACCCCAATCACATCATTGCATCACTATCTCCTGAGTCCACTGACAAACCACCCCCTTTCTCCGTATCATAGATTTTTCCCATATTGTGCATCTGCTCACCACACTTTACTCCCATTCTCCAATAACCTATCTTCCGGACTCTAGTTTCGTGAGCATGCTCAATTTTTTTAGGTCATATCTGTGAGGTCATGTAGTATTCATCCTTCAGTGACTGACTGACTTCACTCAACATAAGGTCTGCAAAATTCATCCATGTTTTCCTGTGTGTCAATAATTCATTCCTTAGAACTGAATAATATTCCATTGTATGTATATACCACAATTTGCTTATCCATTCTTCTGTTGATGGACACTTGGGGTGCTTCCAACTTTTGGCAATAGTGAATAATGCCACTATGAATATTGGTGTGCATATATCTGTTTGTGGCCCTGCTTTCAATACTGCTGGGTATAGACCCAGCAATGGGATTGTTGGATCATATGGTAGTTCTTCCTGAGGAACTGCCAAACCATCCTCTGCTATGGCTGCACCATTCTGTACTCCCATCTACAGTGGATGAGGGTTCCCTTTCTTCCATATTCTCTTCAACACCTGCGGTTCTCTATTTTTTTAATAGCTACCAGTCTAATAGGTGTAAAATTATATCTCATTGTAGTTTGGTTTGTATTTCCCTAATAGCTAGTGATATTGAGCATCTTTTAATGTGTGTTTTAGCCATTTGTATTTCTTCTTTGAAAAAGTGTCTATTCAAATATCTTGCCAATTTTTTATAAGGGTTGTCTCTTTATTTTTGAGATGTAGGATTTCTTCATGTATGTTGGATATTAGGCCCTTATCAGATAAATGGTTACCAAATATTTTCTCCCATTGAGTAGGCTGCCTTTTCACTTTCTTGAAAAACTCCTTTGAAGTGCAAATGCATTTAATTTTGAGGAAGTGCCATTTATCTATTTTTTCATTTGTTGCTCACGCTTGGGTGTAGTCTATGAAACCATTTCGTACTACAAGATTTCATAGGTGCTTCCCTATATTATCTTCTAGGAGTTTATGGCCTTAGCTCTTATATTCAGATCTTGATCCATCTTGAGTTAATTTTTGTATAGGTCATGAGATGGTGATCCTCTCTTTCTTTTGAATATGGATATCCAGTTTTCTCCACACCATTTGTTGAAGAGGTCATTCTGTCCCAGTTGAGTGGCATTGGTAGCCCTGTCAAATATCAGTTGACCATATATGCAGGGATCTGTGTCAGAACTCTCAATTCGGCTCCAATGGTCAGTATGTCTATCTTTGTGCCAATGCCATACAGTTTTGACTACTCTAGTTTTGTTGTATATTTTAAAGTCAGGTGGCATAATTCCTCAAATTTCATTTTTCTTTTTTAATATGTTTTTAACTATTCAAGGCCCTTTACCCTTCCAAATAAATTTTATAATTGACTTTTCCAATTCAGTTAAAAAAATGCTGTTTTAATTTTTATTGGGATTGTAGTAAATCTGTAAATCTATTTTGATAAGACAGAAATTTTAATGATGTTTAGTTTTTCAATCCATGAGTGGAATATTCTTATTCCATTTATTTAGGTCTTCTTTGATTTCCTTTAACAATGTTGTAAAGTTTCAGTGTACAAATCCTTTATATCTTTAGTTAAGTTTATTCCTAGATATTTGATTCCTTTAGTTGCTATTCTAAATGGAATTTTTTCTTGATTTACTCCTCAGATTGCTCATTATTGTTGTAGAGAAATGCTATTGCCTTTTGCATGTTGATCTTATATCCTGCCACTTTACTGAACTCGTTTATCAGCTCTAGAAGGTTTGTTGCCGATTTTTAAGGGCTTTCTATATATAGGATCATGTCATCTGCAAATAGTGAATTTTTTATTTCTTCCTTTCCAATTTTGATGTCTTTTATTTCTTTTTCTTGCCCGAGTGCTCTGGCAAGAACTTCCAGTACAATGTTGAATAACAGTGGTGACATTGGCATCCTTGTCTTATTCCTATTCTTAGAGGGAAAGCTTTCAGTTTTTCACTATTAAGTAAGATGTTAGCTATTGGCTTCTCATATATGCCCTTTTCATGTTGAATAAGTTTCTTTCTATGCCTACTGTTCTAAGTGTTTTTATCTAGAAAGGGTGTTGTATTTTGGGAGATGCCTTTTCTGCATCAATTGAGATGATCATGTATTTTTTCCTTCATTCTGTTACTGTGGTATATTACATTAATTGATATTCTTATGTTGAACCAACCTTGCACACCAGGGACAAATCCCACTTGATCATGGTGTATAATTCTTTTATTATACTGTTGGATTTGGTTTGCTAGTGTTTTGTGGAGTTTGTGTCTTTTTGTGTGTGTTTTTTATTTTTTGCATCTATATTCTGTAGTTTTCCTTTCTTGTCATCTCTTTATCTGGCTTTGGTATGAAGATGATGTTGGCCACATAGAATGAATTAAGATATGTTTCCTCCTTTCAATTTTTTGGAAGAGTTTGAACAGAATCAGAGGTAAGACTTTTTGGTGTGTTTGGTAGAATTCCCCTGTGAAGTGGATTAGCCATCAGTTTTGGTTTATTTGTATTTCTGGTTATATTCATTGCACATAGGACATTTCAGCATTCTAATGTTTTATTTCTGGAATTTTGTCACTGAGGATCTATTCCTTAATTTTGTAATCAGCTATTGTTAATTGTTATGATAAGGATTTATTTGAATTCCAGGAAATAAAAATAATAAGAACAATAAAGCCTTCCCACTCTTTGCAGAATAACGTGTTTGACTGTTCTCCTTCAGAGCTTAGTCTACCTAATAATACTTCTGAAGAACAGTGGAAGTGAAATGGTAAGGGTAGCAGCAGTCTATTCTACTTATGTGTCTTGTTTTGGAATTTTGTGTACAGCCCTAGGAATTCCCCTATTCACACAGATCTGCATGTCCCTTACCCTAGAAAATAATCTCTCCTTTCCCAGGTGCCACATTGCACACACCAAAGGGAGCACTATTTTGCCTCAAGTAGATGCAACTTGACCACCACCTGTAATTGTCTATCTCTTCTGTAAGCACTTCCATTTGCAGGGCAAGCTCTGGGTCAGCAAACTTGAATCCAGGGTCCTGATTCAGTCTTTCAGTCTTCCACCAGGCAGACTGACATAAGTATACATGTACGAGAATATGTACACAAGGGTTACTCTGCTCCCTCTGCCACCATTAACAGGGAACTGCAAAGGAGTGTTCCACACTGAGCTGGGAAGGAGGTAAAGTACAGCAAGGGCACCATGAAGTTTTCTTACTGTTTGCATTTGCCTTTTTCTTAACATAATGTTCGTCCAGTTATTTCAACCCTTTAGCTCTTTCCCAGAGCTTTGAAAAAGAAGATTGTGCGAGATTTTGCTCTTTGTTTAAAACTTCTGTAGGGTGACAGATCCTTGGAGCATCTCACTGCACCAGTTTTGTGATATCACTTACTGTTGAATGAATTTTTGAGTCTAAAATCCTTTGGGGAGGCTGGCAGCTTGAAAATTCTACTAGGAGTTGATATTGAGCCTTGAGGAAGAAATTCTTCTGACCCTTGAAACCCTCAATTCTTGCCATTAAGATCTTCAACTGATTAGATAAGGACCCCCACATTACAGAGATTAATTTCCTTTATTTAATTTCATATGATTGTAGATACTACTCCTATCTATGAAATACCTTAATAGTAACTACTAGGTCAGTATTTGACCAAACAACTGGATATAATAAACTAGCCAAGTTGACATATAAAATTAACCATCGTAGCATTTATCATTCTCTAAAATACCATACATTTTCTGTTACATTGTTTATTATCCCTTCCACTAGAATAAGCTGTGTTATTAGTAATTATCATTTGTTTTGTTGATTGATGTATCCTACTTACATATGATAGTGGCACATAGTTGGTACATAATATTGTGCAATGGATAATTGTAAAAATCCTATGATAATTTATACCTTCAAATTATATCCTGAATCTTATCAATTTTTACCAACTTGATTACTAATGTTCATTGACTTGACCACTTCTCATCTGTATCATTATATGGCTCCTTGCTTTACCACAGTATATGTTTAAAATAAAAACAAATTCTTCTGATAACTTCAGACCTCACTCAGAATGGAATCTAAATCTTTACAATGATGGTCAATATTTGAATCTTCACATGAATTATTTTGTTGTTTTAGATTGAAAGAAAAAGTGTTGTACTTAAATAGTACATGCCACTGCACTTTATTAAACTAATTCTGGTGAGTTTTAATATGAATTATAGGTAATTTGGCTTCAATATTTACCCCATCTTGCTTTGATAATTATACCACAGATTGCTAGTTTTCCCGTGATATGCATTGTCCTTTTTCCTTTTGGTATTTGTATTAGTTTCTGACTACGAAAACAAATACCAAACAAGGGGATGGCTTAACAACAGGCATTTGTTGGCTCATGGTATTAGAGGATAGAAGGCTTGTTTCCTCCTGAGTTTGGTATCTTTTGCCTGGCCTGCAATCTTTGGGGTTCCTTGGATTTTCAAACATGTGACACATTCCAGGGTCTTCTCCTTTCTCTTCCTGGTTCTGTGGACTTCTAGATACTGACTACTCACCATGGCATCCTCTTTCATGTGCAATTTCCTCTGCTAATAAGGACGTTGGCCATATTTGAATAAGGTCCACCCTCATTCACTTTGGCACACCTTAACTAATTACATCCTCAAAGGATATATTTACAATTGGGTTCACACCCACAGGGCCAGGGTTTATGACCTGAGATTTTTGTGTGTGTGTGTGTGGGGAACAGGGCTCAATATCCAAAAGTCTTTTAAACCCTGCTGTTTTTGCTTGCCTTTGTTTTATTGTGTTTAGGCTTAAATTTAGGAGTGGAAAGGGCGAGGCTCTTGGTCCTCACCATGCCTTATGTTAGCGGCTAAATGTGGCAATGAGACAAACTGGCCAGTGACACAGAAGTGGAAGACGTGTGGTTCATTACCTAGTATTTCATAAAAGGAATGACTATCTCCTCTTCTTAGTCTACTTCACTGTTTGAGACATGGAAATGAACTAACTTTGTCTATGCATATGAAATAAACTTGCCTAAGCAAAACCCTAGCAGGAATTTGAGTTCCTGGACAACCTATTAAAGTCTAACCTTTATAAGATCCTTACAATTTATATCTGGATTAAGTGAGAGAGAAATAAACTATCTTGTTTAAGCTACTCTTACTTTGGGTTTCTGTTTCAAGCAGCTGAAACCAAATCATAATTAAATCAACATTTTTTTCTCCAAAATTTCCTCATTCAGTAATTTGTTTCTGAATAGAACATTGTGTAATTAAAATGTCCCATTTTAATTATGGTCATTCTTTATGATCACTTTGGTAAATGTTACATATTGAATTGTTTCTCTGACAAAGACATGTTCAAGTACAAACCTCCAATCCTGTGAATATGAGCTAATTTGGAAATAGGGTCTTTGAATTTGTTATTAGTTAAGGAAGCAAAAATGAATTAAGGTGGGCTTTTAATACAACATGACTGATATAAGAAAAGGATATTTGACAGAGAGAGAAGTCAGTCATTTAAGGCCATGGAAGCAAAATTGAGTTATGCCAGAAGCCAAGAATAAGCATGGAATGGATTTTTCCCTAGAGCAGGGGTTCTTAACTTTTTTGGTTCCACGGACCCCTTTGCTAGCCAGGTGAAAACCATGAACCCCTTCTCAGAATGTCGTGGCAGATAGTTTTATGACACTCAACTAGCTTTGGGTCTAACACCTAGTGTAATTTCCAGGTTTGGATGAGCATAAGCAATTTTTTTTGAGATATGCAGCAACTGTAATGCGATATGAAATGAATACAACTGTAATTTATTGCATACATTTGTAAGTGAAGGAAATGCTAGATTTCAGTTAGAGGTCAGAGAAAATAAAGATAATAAGTTGATTTTTATTTTCAATTCAAGCTCACAGACCCCCTGAAATCTTTCCATGGACCGCTTGGGGGTCCGTGGACCCCTGTTTAAGAACCTCTGCCCTAGAGGCATCACAGGGAATATGACCATGAGGCCATATTGATGTCAGACTTCTAGCATCCAGAACTATGAAACAGTACATTTTTGTTATTTTAAGCCTGTCAAATTTTGTTGTTTTAAATCTTGTTGGACTTTGTTATGGCAGTCCCAGAAAACTAATACAGTAACTTTAAATGGTTAAATCATTGCTATTTGTTAGATTTATCACTTATATAATCAGTTCATTATATTATCTGAACAAATTTGTTGCAAGAATATATTATCTGCCATAATAGGAAAAGTTCACAAGCACACATTTAAGAATGAATTCTTAACATGTCTAGTTTCTTTACCTGATAATTAACATTGGGACTGCTTCTGAAATTAATGACCTATAAAATATGAACAATCAATAACTGATATGTTTTGGTTTTAGCAGTTTTTTTGTAAGAAATTCATCTTGAAAATATTTTTGCACAGTCATATTTAACTATCTAAACAATATATAAAAGCTACTTATAAGGTCACGAGGTAAAAAGCCTATTGAAAACTCTCTCCTTGAATCTAAAGAACTTTATTGATTAGCTTGTTGAAAGATAAATGGAAGGATGTGATGGTAAAAGGCAAGAAGGAGAATGGTTTTACCGAAATATCCAGTTATATATTACAGAATAAAGAATGTATTTAATTCTGGTTATTTTTAATATTCTAGCTAATAAATAAGGTAAATGTACTTATTTGTCAACATATATTTCACTCAGGAAGTAGACCACAAATGATGTTTATCATTTGCATATATTTTATGAATTAATATGTGTTAGAATGAGAGACAGGAATTTTATAGTTGAATAATATTGCTTTTTTCTTCCATACTGTTCAAATTATGAGATTGCCAAATTTTTTAAATGTGTGATCATATCAAAATAAGGTTTTTAGCCTTCACCTTTAATGAATACCAAAAGCCATGTGACTTCAATCTTTTTTTTCTTCCCTTTTATAGAACTCTATTTATTTTTCCACTATGGGTTCCTAGCATTTTGCTCATGTGTGTTAATTTTAGGCAATTACAATATTATCTCAAAGTAATGAAACATAACAGCAAATGAGTAAGACTGCTCATGTCTCAAGATATTTCATTCTGTCTTTTAGGAGAACATCACATCTGCTGCCCTAGTTAACTGTACACACACTAATTATTAACAATGTTACAGAAAAAAAAGAAGTTGGGAAAAATCATACCAGAATGAATCACTAGTGATGTAGCTACTTTTAAACAAAGAAAAATTATATTTTGTTACTATGCTTTTACTATTAATATATTTCATTTTCTTCTTTCAGTAGATTTTTTTGTTTCCATGAACCATTATAACATTTTAAAAGGTGAAAGCACCCTTATTTAAGAAGATGCATATGCAAATTCTGATAGTTCAAAGTTTGAAGTGCATATTTTTAAATAATGATTTTGGATTTTCAATAAAGATAAAATTTAAGAAATCATAGCCATGTAATATTTAATCCAATGAATATACCATAATATATTGAAATAAATTTCTATTATTGGACATTTAGAAAGTTTTAACTTTTATTGTTGAAATGGATAGTGAAATGAATTACCTGTACTTAAGTTATTTGTAATATTAATGTCTTTTTCATTATGACAGACGTCCAGAAGTGATGTTGCTCTTCAAAATGATGGGAAAAAATGTTTTTATGCATCTTTTCAAAATAACCTTCAGAAAGTTTGTATCAGTTAAAGCTCATCATTTTAGAGTGGCTATTTTTGCTCACCCATAAACTATACCTTAAAATATTGTATGTAACCTTTGCAATTTAATAGCTAAAATAGTTTTTCTTGCTGTTGCATTCCTTACTCTTTCTTCATTTTAACTGTGATATAAAATATTTTCTTAATTGTACTTACCAGTATTTTTCAATATAGCAGTTACTTTATATGTTAAATTAATAGATGTTCAAGTTCATCATGCATAACATTACCTGGGAGATACTTAAATATGTAGATAGATGATCTCTCCCTTCAAAGACTGACTTTCAGTAAGGATGGAGGAAATCTCATATATCTCTGTTCTTAGCAAGCTCCCTTAGTAACATTTGTGCTGGTTATCTACATACCACCCACTCTGCTTTGTCCATTTTCTATTGGGTTCTCTTATAATTATTTATGTGCTTTTAAGAGCTTATGTGGTTTGTCACTTATATTACAATATATTTTCTAAGTTTGAAATCAATACTGAAATATGTAAATGTATTTTCTACTGTTTTTTTT
>JAQZBX010051408.1:0-19392 GCA_029593785.1 Cabassous unicinctus | reverse complement strand
ACCCGGGGCCTCTCATATGGTAAACGGGTGCGCTATCCATTGCGCCACAGCCGCTTCCTGCCGTGAGGTTGCTGCATCAGCCCACCGCACCGCTCAGGCCGGCGTGCCCTCACAAGGAGGCCTCGGGGCGCGAACCCGGGCCTCCCATATGGTAAACGGGGGCTCTATCCACTGAGCCACACCCGCTTCCCTCTAATGTGTTTTTGATCTCACCTATTGGGTCTTTCATTCCCATGAGCTCTGTTACTTTTCTCCTCAGGATTTCAAATTCTTCTTTGTGCTCTCTGAATGTCTTCTTGATGTCATTTATCTCTTTAGCCATATTGTCTTTCAACTCATTAATTTGACTTTGGAAATTTGTGTGCTTCTCGTTAATTAGTTATCTCAAATCCTGTGTCTCTTCTGGGGCTTTGATATATTCCTTTTCTTGGGCCATGTCTTCCATTTTCTTAATATGGCTCATAATTTTTTGCTGGTATCTAGGCATCTGATTAGGCTGGTAGTTTACTCAAATGCTCAATTTCTTTCAGTTTCATAAGGATTTAGTGACAGGAGGCTATGTGTTACTGCTGCTGTTTGATTCTTGGTTCGACCTGGATTATTAGGATTGTCCCTGTTAGTTGCTCAAAACTGGGCTCTGAACCCAGTAATGGGTTGCAGACCTACTTCCTAGGGCCTTGGGGAGGGAGGCTTATATAGGCCAGAAAAAGCCTCTCTTGCTTACGTATTTTTAATTTCCTCTCGTGCATTTCCTTGCTAGGTCAGCAGATGGCGCTCTTCGGGAGTCCTCTCAGTTCGATGCCTGGTTGGAGTGTGTATGCTGCAACAGACTGGATCAATGTTTTAGAGGATCCTGCCTGGAGGCTAAGAGCCTTGTAATTCAAACTTTCTCAGAGATAGTTCTCTAGCCTTCTCTGGCAGCCCCCTCCCTTTTCCCAAGTAGGAAATAATTCTACTTCCCTCTGTGTCTTCAACAATCAGTCCCAGTTAGTAGAGAAGGAGATTTTGAGGGTCAGATCTTTTTAGTTGCTGATCTCTTAGTCCCTTGCCAGCTCCCAAGGCAAACAATGGCATGGCCTCACCAGGCCTGGAAGGGCTCCTGGGACACAGCAGACCAAATTTGTGGGTCAGAAGCTGAGTCAGCCTTAGGCTGTGTCCCTCTCTCTCCCCTTTCCTAGGGCAGTGGATCCCTGGAACCCCCTGTCTGTAGCTGGCTTACAGGCCCAAGAATTCTAAAGTGTCTTTAGTGTGGGGGATGGTGCTGGCAGTAGCAGCCGCTGGTTTCAACTCATGGTTTAGCCATCACGATTCCCCTCCTTTACCCCTCTCTCTTCTGGGCAGTGTCCAGGCTTCACCTCGTGTCCTAAACCCTAGAAGATCTTTTTCCAGGTCATTTCTACCTGTCCTCTAGCTATTTTTCTGGGAGAAAAGAGAGTCCTGTGACTTTCTAGTCCACCATCTTCCTGGGAGTCCTCCCAGATTTATCTTTATATGACATCTTACAACAAATGTTTAGTGGAATATCAAAAAATCATGCAGAATTCAGGACATTTATTTGACATCTGAAATGTATTGCCAGTGCTGAGGTACAAAGATTAACAAGATAAAATTCCTTCCCTCATGGAATACACATATAGTGGGATAGGCAGAAAAATAAACACCTACTTTATTTTATTTTATTTTTTTTTAAAGATTTATTTATTTATTTATTTATCCCCCCCTTGCTGCCCGTGTTTGCCGTGTCCATTTGCTGCGCGCTTTCTCTGTGTCTGCTTATCTCCCCCTTGCTGTGAGGTCCCACTGCATCAGCCCACCGCGCCACGCGGGCCGGCCGGCCCTCACAAGGAGGCCCCGGGAAGCGAACCCGGGGCCTCCCATATGGCAAACGGGAGCCCTATCGATTGAGCCACACCTGCTTCCCTAAACACCTACTTTAAAACAATTTTTTTTTGAGGTACCAGGGCTGGGGATTGAACCCAGGACGTCATATGTAGGAAGCCAGCACTCAACCACTGAGCCACATCAGCTCCCCTGAATTCGTTTTTTCGGCTTGTTGTTTGTTTGTTGTTGCTGTTGTTGTTGTTGTTGTTGTTGTTTAGGAGGCACTGGGAACTGAACCCAGATCTCCCATGTGGAAATCAGGTGCTCAACAACTTGAGCCACATCCACTCCCAAAACAATGTATTTTTAATTATGTGGAACTGTTCCTATATTGCAGAGTCTACATTAGTAACCCCCAACTATTAAAATGCTAGAAGCACCCATTTCCCATTATTCTCACAACTAACAATGCCCCCACAAATTTCCAAAATGCCTTCTCAGGGACAGTACCACTGCTATTAAGAACCACTTGCCTACAAGATAAAGAACAAGCTCCTCAGCTCATCAGGATCTAGCTTCAACCTTCCTCTCCAGCCTCCTCCACAGCCACATCTGCCTTCTAAACATACAGAGCTATTTGTAGTCCACCAAGTGGGTCACAATTATTCCTTGCCCATGGTTTTTCCATCAATCTGAAATGTCTTCTCTTCCCTTGTTTTCTGACTAACTATGCTTCTTTGATGCCTTCCCAGGCCACTTTTCCTAACCCTTAATACATTGTTTTAAAGTAGGTATTTACTTTCTATCTACCCAACTAGACAGTGTATCCCACGAAGGAAGGGATTTTATGTTGTTAATCTTTGTACCTTGACAAATAAATGTGTGTTGTTTTTTTTCAATGAATAAACAAGAGTACAGATGAAGGGATTCAATTTACAAGAGAAAGAAATATTTCTTCTGTGACTGGAGGAAAGAAGGGCAATGGATTTAGGGATGGATTTAGTGATAGATAAATTTGTCTGTTGTGTATTGAACTCAGTTAGATATAAATATAAATCCCCATGCCATCTTAATCTTCAATGGTGCCATCAGAAAAGTCTCTTTCCTACCTCTTCACAATGTCATGGGCAGGTTTCATAATGCTGTGCTCCCTTTTGGTTATTTAAAAGTTCAGTCAAATCTGGTTTAAACTCATCTTGGGTCCAATGCAGAACACATCTCCTCCCTCTCTCAGCACAAACTTGAGCCATGGCTTGAGGAACCAGAAGTGTGGAAGAGACTATGCTCCCTCCTAGCATTTCTCTCTCTCTTCTTCTAGTTCTCTGGCTTCTAGCTCTTCAAGGGTTGGGAACTGGGAGGAGGGAAGGGAGGAAAGGGGCAACTGTCTCTTTACTTAGCAAGGTAGTTACAGCAAACCTCTATTGACTATGGATGACAGGTCATCCCAGCCCATGGTTTGGCTGGCATCAAAATGCTGGCTCCTTTTGGGGGTACTTGTGTGAGTTCTTTAGAAGATCCTGTGGGCCTCTCCACCAAGCTGTGCTCTAATATAGACAATCTTGCTGCAAGTCATCTCTTTTAACCCTTCTCAGCTTTTGGCCAGCAGCCTCTTAGATGGGTTACCAGCAAGATGACTCAAGACCAGCTATCCATTGTACAGTTTACATGGGTTGTATGGTTTCTGAATATGTTTGAATAAAATTGATTAAAAAGTTAAAAGATAAACAACAAAAAAAGACCAGCTCTCTTCTTGTGGTCCCTTTGACTACAAGAAACTCACATATCCTTGCTAAGCCAAACAGAAGGAATACAGACTATTCAACTGCTAATCCCTCTCTCTACCTTTACATCTCTCTCTGCCTTTCCTCTTCTCTTATAGAGACAGAGCTAAACAAGACCACTGTCTGAACAGATAGTCTAAACAGGGAAAGAGAAATCAGTCTCTCCTTCATGCAGACACATCAAAAGTTCTGAGTGATTCTCTTAGATACCCTCTTGCTTGGTTTGGGGGGGAAAGGAGGGGAGAGTGCTCCCCACTCAGCTCAGGGCCAGTTCTGCTACTTCCTTGTAGCCCTGGAGAGTGTGTCTGACTTCATTAATTGGCAACTCTCTCTAGAATGTGTGGTAGTACTTCTTTGTCCCAGCATTGGGCCTTAATCACCAATTCCAGGGCAATAGGAAAAGTTCTGCTCTAATATCTTTTACAATAGGTTAAATGAAAGGAAGGCTGTATGAAATAAGGAGCTCGACTGCATTCCTAAATTAGTAGGCAAGAGCATCTTCTAAATGAGAGAAAGAACCAGGAGTTGTGGGTCCAGGCAGAAGAAAGAAAGAAGACAAGGACAGACTGGGAATAGAACATTAGATGAAAGCCATGAGTACTTTGTCTCCTCTAAAACAAAACAAAAAAAAAGGGCACATATACATATTACATGCAAAATTTTGCATGTCATTTCAGAACTACATGGATTCAGGATCCCCTGAAACCCTCAAAGGAGCCAAAAGACCCCAAATTAACAAGCTTTGGGCTACAGAGAGCAAGCAGGAAGATGACAGTTCATTGTTCATACATATGGGTAAAGGTAGTGGGTCTTTAAGCAGGTAAAGCAAATACTAAAGACATTTAGAGACATTCATCCACCCAGAAGAAGTCCATGCCAGACACCAGTTTTCTAAATGTTATGTTCTAATCCAATCTAATTCTTTTTTTTTTAATTGAGGAGATTTATTTATTTTTGGGTAATAACCAGACAGCTAATTTGGATAAAGCACATTCTTCAGCATCCATAACAAACAAATGCAAAAACAATAATAGTGACACAAAAAGGGAAATGCCTAGAAATTTGACATTAATAGTGGCAAAAGCCACTTTTTATTCTTTTTACTTCATTTAAAAAAATTTTGTTGAAGTATATCCATTCATATATGAACATACATAAACAATAAGTATATAAAACAAAGAATAATAAAAAAACAATAAGTATATGGTAAAAGTTGTGAACTTATAAAACAAACATGCAAAGCATCATACAGGGCTCCCATAAATCACCCCACCACCAATACCTTGAATTGTTGTGAATATCTGTTACTAATTATGAAAGAGCATCATCAAATTACTACTAACTATAATCCATACTTTACATTTGGTGTATTTTCCCCCAACCCTCCGTATTATTTTTTGTTGTTCATAAACCATACAATTTTCTAAAGTGTACAATCAATGGCATTTGGTATAATCACAGAGTTGTACATTCATCATTTCAATTAATATTAGAGGATTTTCATTACTCGAAAGAAAAAAACATCAAAAAACAAACCACTATCATACCCATATGTTAATGCTACTAATTACCAATCCAATTATGGGCTTTCACTATTTTTATTCATTTCCAAACATTTACAGCTTTTCACCAATTCTGCACAGCTCATTCTATTCTCAGCTTTCCATTCTCTAACCACATTCTATTCTCTAGTGACGTATATTCTAGCTATTAACTCCATGAGTTTGCACATTATATTAGTTTATAATAGCAAAATTATGCAATATTTGTCCTTTTGTGCCTGGCTTGCTTCACTCAACAACCTCCAGGTTCATCATGTTGTCATACGCTTCATGTGTATATACTACAGTTTGTTTATCCATTCATCAGTTGATGGACACCTGGGTTGATTCCATCTATTGGCAATTGTGAAGGCCACTATGAGCTTCAGTGTGCAAATGTTCGTGTACCTGCTCTCAGATCTTCTAGGTATATACCTAGTATGGTATTGTCAGGTCACATGACAGATCTATTTCTAACTTCCTTGGGAATCACCAAACAGACTACACAGTGACTGTACTATTCTACATTCCCAAAACAACAGTGAATAAGTGTTCCTATCTCTCCACATCCTCTCCAACCTTTGTAGTTTTCTGATTTTTCATAGTGGTCATTCTAATAGGTGTGAAATGATATTTCACTGTAGCTTTGACTTGCATTTCCCTGATAGCCAGTGATGTTGAACATTTTTTCATGTATTTTTTCACCATTTGTATTTCTTCTTTAGAAAAATGTCTATTAGGGGCTTTTGCCTGTTATTTTAATTGGGTCATTTGTCTTTTTATTGCTGAGCTGTAGGATCACTTGTCAGATGTGTGATATCCCAACATTTTCTCCCATTGAGTAGTCTGCCTTTTTACCCTCTTCACAAAGTAAAGGCACCAGATTGCCTTTTAAATTTATTTATTGTTTTTCCTTCTTTGCATGCACTTTCATGGTCTTCCAGCAGATGGCGATCTTCAGTAGACTTCTCAGCTCAGGTCCCAGACGCTTGGGGGGAATGCATTCACTGTAACCCCACCCGGGTGGGTGATACAGAAGCAGTGTTCTCAGGGCAGGCCAAGCCTTATAAACTTTCTCTGAAGCTGCTCTCCTCCCTTGGCCAGCTGTACCCTCCCTCCCTCTGTGTCCTCAGCAGCAGGCCCAGGAAAGTAGGGAGAGTGTTTGAGGCAAATTATCTTTGTCTTCCAGGGCAATGCCACGGCCCCACCCAGCCTGGAATTGTGTTACCCCTCCAAAATACAGACCAAGGTTGCTGGCCAAAATCTGAATTTGCCATAGACTGTGTCCCTTCCTCTCCCCTTTCTTGGGGAAGAGGATCCCTGCAACTCCCTCAGTCCATAGCTGCCTGCCAGGAGCCAGAGGACCCAGTGCTCTTTGCTCCTAGGTGGGGTGATGGGTGCCAGCAGCTGCTGCTGCAGCTTTACTCATGAGATTTTGCCAGCCAGCTGAGAGTCCTTTCCTTGGCCCTTCTCTCTTCTGGGTGGTGTCTAGCTTTCCCCTGGTGTCCTAAGCCCTAGAACAGTTTTCCAGTTTCTGCCTGTCCTCTAGCTATTTTTCTGGGAAGGAAGTGAGCCCTCTGCCTCTCTAGTCCTCCATCTTCCCAGAAGTCCAATCTATTCTGATGGCTTATACCCTTTTGTACATTCAACTTATTCTTCCTATCATGTCATGATATGCCCTGCTACATAGCAAATATGATTAATAATTGAGGGACTTCAAAGAAGAGGCCAGAATTTGATTATGCCTTAAAATGTAGATATGTTGGACTAGAAACTGGTAACATTGATTGCCTCCCTGGAAGAGAACAAGGTCTCTGAGGGACAGGTGAGAGCTTTTTTTTTCATTATGTATCATTTTGCAGTTCTTTAGTTTTGTAAAGTGTATGCACAAGTATCACCTATTCAAAAATTTTACTTAAAAATTATATTAATCATAAACAAGAAAATATTAAAATACATAATGTCAATATAAGGCACTTGGTATTTTTAATGTTTTAAAGGAAGGCAGAGGGGGCATCAAAGGGAAAGATGGGATTTTCTTAAATAGATAAACCCACATGATATATCTCTCATAGCTGCACTAAGGAGATTATAAACATCAGAGAGCAGAATGATGACATCAGGGCTAAAAGGGCTTTTCCAAAAACTAGTAATTTGGGACAGAAATATAATAATGAAAAGTATTACAGAAAGTTGATTTCAAGATTAGCAGATTTAAAGAAGAAGTTGGGACTAGAACATCTATAAGAAATAGGCAACAAAACATGATTTTAGATATTTCCATGTAAAATGTCATAGAAACAAAGCTAAGATTGGTTGGGGTTAATCTCTGGCCCAAGAATAAACTCATGGAAGCAAATCACTTTGATTTTCCAAAAAGCAAATCTTCAGCAAACACTAGAGAAAATGATCTGTAGGATGAAGTGACTTTGACTTTTCCTTGAGGTCTTAAGCTGATGATTTAAAAACAAAACTAAAATACTTAGATGACAGGACTGTAAAAACAATGGGCATGATATATATGATCGCAAAGACTTCATGTGAGTAGATGAGCCAGTCATATTCCTCAAACATCTGCTAAGTTCCTGAGAGAGAAAAATGGAGTGGTAATGTGATGCCAGCCTCTCCTACCAAGGGACAGCTAAGAACTTCTCTCCTCAACTACTGAGAAGAACTCAACTGTCTAACAAAAAGGGCCTATCTGTGGTCCAGAGCAGGGCAAGAAAAGAACCCTGTTTTTCTTGGAAATCTAGGCTTTAAACTATCTTGAGACTTAGTAAGTAACAGAACTGGGATGTGACCACTTCAGAGTCACATCTACATTCAAGCAAAAACAATATTACTGGTTTAAGATGGTGAAGAAAAATGCTTCAGGACTCTGTACCCCCACAGAAGCTTTGAGCAACCAGCAAGAACTGGCAGAACTCTTTCTCAAAGCTCCAGAAAGCAGTTAAAGGACTGCAGTAACAGGGCAAGTGCCAAATCAAGAAAAAGACTACTTAAAAGCAATAGGATCTCCTGGTGCCCCGGCTAGCCCATCCCCAATCCCTTACTGGCTTAGCATGAAGCCAGCCCATGCTCCCAGTATGGATCTCCAGCCCCAGTTCCAGAGAGAGCAGAATAACCCTTGTGCACTTACAGGGAGAATGTATGTCTGGCCCAATCTGTCTGGTGGTAGCCTGAAGGACTCACTGTCCCAGACCTTGCCCTGTGTGTAGAAGGCAGCTCAGAGAACTCTCCTACAGAATGCTGTGGGACAGCAGTCAAGTGACTGCCTGGGGCAAGGGATTGCTGGCTGTAGGACATGAAGTGCAGTGCCTGGGACAAGTGAGGACATTTTTTCCTAGGAAAGAGGGGACATTCCTAACTGTATAAATGGGCTAATTCGTAGGGCAAAATGCACAGGCCCAAGACAAGCTTGCAGACAGGGAGCCTATACCTTGGCCTGGAGCTATTCTCTAAACTGATTGTATGAATAAGCCCTGAAGGAGAGCTCCCCACACAGATCAATCTGCAAAGACTGGGAAAGGTATTTTCCTTCCTCCTCCTCGTCTCCTTCTCCTTCTCTTCCTCCTCTCCTCCTTCTCCTTCTCCTTCTCTTCCTTCTCTTTTCTTTGTTAGCTCCTGGCAATCAAGAAAAGCTCTGTCATGATACTAACCAGATACATGCTTAAGGAACAGACACCTCAGCATCTAAATTCCAGTGATAACACATTAAAATATCAAAATGCCCCCATTTCAAGAAAATGTCACAAAACATACCAAGAAACAGGAAGCAATGGCCCAGGCAAAGGAGAAGATTAAAGCATTAGAAACCATCAATGAGGACCAGACCTAGGGCATAACAGACCAAGACTTTTAAAAAATGGTCCTAAATATGCTCAAAGAGCTAAAGGAAAACATGAACAAAGCTCCAAGAACTAAAGGAAATTAGTAAAATGCTAGATGAACACAAAAAGAGTATCAATAGAGAGATGGAAATTTAAAAAAGGACCCAAACAGAGCCGAAGACTGCAGTAATGAAAATTTAAAATTTCCAGAAGGGTTCATCAGAGGATTGGGGCTGGCAGAAGAAATAATCAGAGAACCTGAAGATAAGACAATTGAAATTATTCAGTCTGGGAAGCAGAAAGGAAGAAAGAATGAAGAAAAGTGAATGGAGTCTGAGGACCTGTAGAGACACCATTTCACATACCAATATATGCATTGTGGGAGTCCAAAAAGAAGAAAGAGAGAAAGGGGCAGAGAGAATATTCAAAGAAATAATGGCTAAAAACTTCCCAAATTCAATGAAAGACATGATTATAAAGGCGTGAAAAAGCCTCTCTTACTTACTTACTTTTAATTTCCTCACAGGCACTTCCTTGGCCTGCCAGCAGATGGTGAGCTTTGGCAGCCCTCTCAGTTCAATGCCTGGTTGGTGTGTGTTTGCTGCAACAGGGATATGATCAATGTGATAAAGGTTCCTGCCTGGAGGCTAAGAGCCTTGTAATTCAAACTTTCTCACTGGCAGCCCCCTCCCTTTTCCTGAGTAGGAAATAATTCTACTCCCCTATGAGTCCTCAACAATCAGTCCCCTTTAGTAGAGAGGGAGATTGAGAGGGTCGCATCTCTTTAGTCCTGAGCTGGCTCCCAAGGCAAACAATGGCACGGCCCCACCCAGCCTTTAAGGGCTCCTGGGACAAAGCAGACCAATTTAAAATATATAAAAATTAATTAATTAATTTAAAAAAAAAAAAGGCTATGCAGATGTACCACACTGATGAAAGATGCTGCTAAAGTGGGAATATGTGGGAGGTGTGGGGAGTGGGGCCTATGGAAATCCCCTATATATTCTCTGTGTGTGTGTGTGTGTGTGTGTGTGTGTGTCCTCTTGGGGAGGTAGATCCCTGGGGCCCCCTTTGTCTATAGCCCTATAACCTCAGGTGGGAATAAAAAGCATCTTTAGAGTGGGGGATTGTGCCTGCAGTAGCAGCAGCCGCTTTTAACTCACAGTTTTGCCATCTTGATTCTTTTCCTTTGTCTCCCTCTCTCTTCTGGGCGGTGTCCAGCCTTCCCTTAGTGTCCTAAACCCTAGAAGATTTTTTTCCAGGCCGTTTCTGCCTGTCCTCTAGCTATTTTTCTGGGAGAGAAGAGAGTTTCGTGTCTCTCTAGTCCACCATCTTCCCGGAAGTCCCCTGTGTATACTATTGAAATTAAGTTGGTATCAAAGCAAACAAGATTATTATAGATTTAGGATGTTAAATTTAACCCCGTGGTTATTACAACAAAAATATCAGAGTATTCAAAGTTCAGAGAGACAGAAATTAGAGTACAGATTGCTGGGGAAAGGAGTCAAGAGGAACGGGGAGTTGATGCATAATTGCATAGTAAGTGTACGGTTTCTGTTTGGGGTGATGGTAAAGTGTTAGCAGTGGAAGGTGATGAGGGTACCACAATATTGTGAATGTGATTAATCCTATTGAATGGTCTTCCTGGGGGTGACTAAAATAGGAAAGTTTATGTTATATATATGTTCCCACAGTTAAAAAAGAAAAAGAAGCAACTAAACAGACAATGACAGTTAAAAGCAATACATGATCCTTGATGAGATCTAGCAAAGGAGGTGAAAAAGCTCCAAATGGACATTATTGTAACATATGAAAAAATTGGAATAAAGACTGTAAGCCTTATATCAACGGTACATTTCTTAACTTGATAACTCCATTTAAGGTGGTTACATAAGTGAATATCCTTGTTCTTGGAAAATGTCCATGGCAGTATTAAGTATTCAAGGAACATAATGTATACAACCTACACTCGAGTGTTTATAAAATGAATGGATGGATGGGTGGATGGGGGGAAGGGAGAATGATACAGCAAATGTGGCAAAATATTAAAATTGGTGGATCTGGGTATCTGAGAGTGGGGGAGTAGGGGTACGTTAGCGATCTCTGTATGGGGTTTGTATTATTTTTGTAACTGTCCTATAAGTTTGAAAGTATATCAAAATAAAAAGTTTATTTTTAAATTTTAAACAAAATTACCCAGCTTGATCAATCTTTTCATTTGATCAATTTAGAATTATTTTTGTCTTTCTTAAAAAATAAAATTTATCTTCAAAAAATAAGTATTTGCCACCAAGAAATGTACATTTTTAAAAGTGGTTTTAAGCTTGAAATAATAATGAGACCATTTATTCATCCATAAAAAGAGATGTTTAGAAATAATAATACCTAATGCTAGCAAATGTGCAAGGAATGGAATTCTCATATACCACTGGTGGGAGTATAATCAATACAACTTCAGAGAACAATTTGGCAATCTGTATCAAAAGCCTTTAAAATATTTTTACCATTTACACAGCAATTCCACTTCAAGAATTTAGCTAGAGAAAACAATTGTAGACTTAGCTTCGAGTATAGTTGTCACAGTATTGCTTATAATATTGAAAAATTAGGAAAGATCTACATTTCTAATAATCCGGCATTAGGTAATTAAATTATGTTACACTATACATTACAATCCAAGCAGCCCATTAAACATTGTTTCAGAAATTTATGATATCCAAGTTTGTTCACTATTCACCATTAAAACAGAAGGTTGAAAAATGTTTGGAATGAGCCCGTTTCATTAAAAAAATATACACCATAGTACAAACCTGGAATGACAGTATACATCAAGATTTTAAGAGTGGCTATTTCTTGGGGATAGCATGGGTTAGGCATTTTTTCTATATAACTGTATTCTCAAATATGTATTGCTTTTGTAATAAGAAAAAATATATATGAGTTTTATTTTTAGAAGATGCCACAGGGTTGAACTATTGCCAAAAGAAATAGGTCTGCCATTTCCATTTAATATACCAGTAATAATAGAATTTTAAGGTTGAAATATCAATTTGTTTGTTTATAGACCAATTATTTAAACACAACTCTATATCTTTTTACACTTCCTCCACAGTTAGTATGCAGCTTAATAATAGTTGAATAGACTTGAATAATCTACTGTAAAATTCTCATAAATGATCTAGATGAGGAAGAACACAGTGAAGTTCCTCCTCTTACCATGGCCTTGATGACAACTCATTCTCCTAGTCATCCTTCCTTCTCAGTGTCCAACTGAGCTCTCACCAGGGTAAAGGTCCTCTTCCTCCTCTGACCTGTGAGCTTTTCCCTAAGGTTCTTGTCCTCAGCTTTCTGCATTCTTCTCTCCATACTCATACTCATTTCCTCCATGAGTTCATCCATAATCATAGCATCAGGTAATTTCTGGTGGAAAAAATGGCCCTAGTCTCACTGGGTGTGGGCATGTGTGCTGTTGGTGATGCACTTATAAGTTATTTTGATCTTATGTAACTGTTATGATTTGAATTTTACAGTACAACTCCCCAAAGAAAGGATTGCTTGAGGAAGAATTGTTGGCATCAGTGGCAGTGAAATCTGTGAGATTAAACATTTTGTTAATGGACATTTTTGCATCTGCAACTCAACATGAACACTTTTTTTTTATTTTAGGAGATCCTGGGGATTGGGCCTCGTACATGGAAAGCAGGAACTCAACCACTGAGCTATATCCACTCTCCAATGAGAGTTGGTTTTTTTGTTTGTTTGTTTTTAGGAGGCACCAGGATTCGAACCTAGGACCTCATGCCTTTTAGGGCAGTGCATAAGGAGGCAGGTTCTGGGGCTTGCCAGTCAAGCAAAGGAGTTATTATGATATATATGGAAGGTACTCCTCAGAAAGGGAGAGCTAGCTGAACTAAACCAAAGACTTAGAGCCAAGAGGAATCAATTGGGTAACAGAATCAGAGTGGTGAAGACAGGGGCAAAGACAGAAAAAGGGTGAAAAATGATGAGGGTAACAAAATTTGTGTGGGAAATATGGGATAGCTCAGGTTCATACTCTGGGATTCATTCTGAACTTCTCCACGCTAAAGGCAGAGCCATGAAGGCGATACATCTGTGTGGGCACCTTCTTCCTCTGAACCCCTGCTACCTGGGGTCCAGGGTTTCTTCAGACTTGACAGACAGAAGGCTGTTGTGTTATTAGCGAGGTACTTGAGGTAAGTTGTGAGTTACAGGTGTGCTCCTCTCGTCCTCTGATCTATAGCCCACCTACCCATCAAAAGTTACAGGTAAGTTCAGCACCACCAGGAGTCCAGCCAAAGGCTCCTACACGTCTCTGACAATTGCAGCAGACTGCAGTGGTATGTATGCCTTCTGTGACACCATACTCTCCAGGTTTCTTCCAACCACTGCGCAGCTTTATCAGTCTCTTATTGACTCCTCCTTGTCTACTTGCCCCTGGATTGATGTTGTTCCTCGGAGCTCTGTTCTAGACTTTTTTCTCCATTCAGTTCTGTCTCTCTACAATTATGTCCATCTCTTTCCATGGATCCAATAACCATTTCTATACGCTGATATAATCAAGCCTGAATTGCCAGTCCATTTCTGTCAGCTCTAAACTCAGATATCCAGTTGCCTATTGGACCTCTTCACTTGGTGGTCTTGCAAGCACTTCAAACTCAACATGTTCTAAACAAGACGCATCATTTATCTCCCAAATATCCTCCCACTCCAGTGTTCTCTAATTCAGTAAACACTGCCATCATCCATCTAGATGCTCAAGCCAAAAACCTCATAGTTATCCTTGAATTCTCCCTCTCCCTCACTCTCCACAGCCATCCCAATCCTGCTTAACATGCCTCCATAACACACTCCAATCCATTCATTTCTCCACTGCCTCTACCCTGTGTAGTCCAACCACCATTATCTTTACCTGGGCCAATGCAACAGCCTCTTAACTTGTCTCCCAGCATCTAGAGAGGATCCTCTACAATCCACTGTCTATAAAACAGCTAAAATGCAATGTTGACCAAGTCCCTCTGCTTAAAACTCTTGAATGGCTTCCCATTGTCCTTAGGATGAAAATACACTGTTATGCGTTTCAAGGTGTTTCATGATCTGGCCCCTGCCTATCTCTTCTATCTCATCTCACATCGCATACCTGCTCTATGCTCCAAATACACTGAGCTTGCATTCCTTTCGTGTTCTCTCACCTTTGCACATGCTGATCCCTCTGCCTAAAACACATTATTGCCTTCTCGCTATAAAATACTGCATACTCAGTACCTAGCATAACAGTCTCAATAAATATTAGAATGAATAAATGAAAATTAGAATGAATTTTTAAAATGACTTAATATGAATAAATGACCAAAAATCCAGGTAGGCTGGATTCCGTCTCCTCAGAGTGAGGTGAGAGAAAGGGTGGATCTCTATAGAAACAGTAAACCACAAGAATCTGTCCTCCCAGGTTTGGTAGAGCTAGGTATAGTGGATGTGTTTCAACCACATGGTTCTCCCTTGACAATGGGTACTGCCAGGGCTGGGACATTGGTGGTGCTGAGGCAGGTACACATTGGGTAAACAGTCCCCGTGCTGTTGAATGCACTGAGTCACCGGCTCAGCCAGGCCACATGCCTCTGGTATCCTTCTCAACTTATCTCAGATAGGCTCAATCAGCCTCTTTTGGAAAAAGGTCCACAGGCCTGCATTATTACAGATTAAGTCCTGCCTTACCTCGTCAAATGTGGTGGCTAAACCAAATGGCAACCTCCGCTCACACTAAGGTCTTGTACCTCTTCACGGTTACTGATCTTCTGTTTTCATAAGTCCCCAAACCAGTTTAACAAAGTCCAATCTGATCTTTTAAACCATCCCTTTTAGACTCTTCTGAATAAAAATTTCTCCTTCTCTCAGATAGCCTCCCTTCCTCCTGCTTCTCTGCCTGAATTGGATCTGGATGTCTGAGGGGAAGGGGACACTGCAGCAGATGAAGTCCTTGAGCAAGCGGTTCTCTGGCTTCTTAGATCTCCAAGGCAAGGTTCCCTTGCCCATGTTTGCTGCTTTCTCTGCTAGCAATCATAGCCCAACTCTATGGCTGTTATAATTCTAGTCTCTCTCAGCCTCGAAATTGCCTGGAGTGGCACCCTCTGGCTGAAGAAATAGTACTGAGTCTCTCCCTAGCACTATTTTTCTGAGTCTAGGTGTGACATCTAAGACACACCCTCAGATGCTTGCATATTCCGCACAGAAATCCTTCACAGTCTCTGCACCAAAGGCTTCACATGGAAGTGCCCCACATCTTGACGTCTCTCAAAATCTCTCTCCGTTAATGCTATATTTCTTTTCCTAATATCTAATTCTAGCTCTTGCCAGGCTATGTCCAGGCTCAGCAAGAAAGCATGCCATGATAGATTAATAATGTCTGCTGTGAACACACAATAAGGGACTCACAATATGTGTGGGGAGTATTTGCGGACCTTTAGTCTATTCTTCCTCAAGCCCATTCTATAACCAAATTAATCTTTCCTCTTTTATTTATCTAAATCCCACCCATCTCTCAAGGCCTAGTTGAAGCTTTACCTTTTCTATGAAGGCCAACTTTTGAATTAACACCACTTATTATCTAGTTATTTAATATTAGTGTTAGTTTATAAATGTTAATAGTACTTATTGATACTTGAAGTGGCTTAGACAATGGTGATATCATTAACACAAATTTGTAGGGAACAATATGAATGGTTTGTTATAGAAGATATCTGGTCCTCTGACTATCAGGAAAGGGATCTAGGAGTTTTCTGAAGGACAGTATCAGTAAACTGTCTTGCTGAAAAGATATTATCAAAAATAGGATTGGAGAAAAAAACAGTTTATTGTTTTGCTTAAACCAAAGAAGAAGCATTATACCTGGTCACTATTCCTCAATAGTAACAGGAGCCTGAGATGATTTATTATGAGTTTCCATTCTGTATTGCTATGCCATTTCATGCACTGAATTATATAATTAACTGTATCTAGCCCGAGACCCTTTTTTTCTACAGATCTGTGACCCTTTTAGAAGGAGGTTCTTGCCCTGCCCTATAATACCATAGGATTAAGTCAGTAGACAGCAATCTGAAGTAATGCTGTCAGTTGAGATTTTGAGGAGTCAGAGATAGAAGCAATACATTTTCTTGACATTACCAAGTTGTGATAGATGCTCACTAAAATACAACCTATCCCACTAAACGTGAACTCCATGGGAACAAGGACATTGTCTAGTGTGTTCACTACTGTATCTCCAGTGCAAGACACATAGTAGGTGACCAATATATAGTTGGCTAATGAATAATTAATACTTAATAAATAGTAGATGGTGACAATACACAGAACAAAAGTTTAATTTTTTATTCTACAATATTTCCTTTTTTGAGAGAGGTAATCATCCTTATTCCAGATTAGTCCTTTTCTATTGCTTCTGTTGTGTACAGATGGCAAAAGTTAAAGAGGTAATAAAATGGACCACAGACCTAAATGTAAAAGCTAAGACTTCTAAATATAGAAGAAAACATAGGAGAAACTCGTTGTGACCTTGGTGAAAGCAATGATTTTTTAGGCAGGACACAAAAAGCACTAGCCATTCAAGAAAAAAGTTACAAAATCAGACTTAACCAAAAGTTAAAACTGCTGCTCTTCAAAAAACAAAAATGTAAAGATGAGCCACTGACTGGGGGAAAATATTTTTTATACATATACTCACAAAGACCTTATATCCAAGAATATATAAAGTACTCTTACAACTCAATAAGATGACAATCCAATTTTTTTAAATGGACAAGAGATTTGAATAGATTTTGCCAAAGATGAGATAAGCATGTGAAATGATGCTCAACATCATTAGTCATTAAGGAAATGCAAATTAAAATTCCAATGAGATACCACTACACACTTACTAGAATTATTGAAAAAACAAATAAAACACAATACCAAGTGCTGATGAGGATGCAGAGCAACCAGAACTGTCATGCAATGCTGGTAAGCGTAAAATGTACAGTCACTTAGGGAAACAGTTTGGCAGGTTTTGTTTGTTTGTTTTCACTCCTAGATATTTATCCTAGAAAAATGCAAACATATGTCCACAAAAAGACCCACATGTGAATGTTCATAGCAGCTTTATTCATAATAGCCAGAAGGTGTAAACACCCCGAATGCCCATCAGCTGGAATGTCCAAACAACCCAAATTTCCAAACAACCCACATGTCCAAGGGAATGGCTAAACAAATTGTGGTATAGTCAGACAATAAAATACTACTCAGCAATAAAAAAGGATGAACTATGGATACATACAACAACATGGATGAATATCAAAAACCTTGTACTGAGCAAAATAAGCCAGACATAGGATACAGATGTGATGATTCCATTTATATAAAGTTCTACAATAGGCAAAACTAATCTACAGTGATAGAAATCAGATCAGTATGTGCCTAGGGTAAGATGGGAGGAGACTGATTGCAAACAGTCATAAAGGAATTTTGGGGGGGTGACAAAAGTGTTCTTTATTTTGAATGGGGTGATGATTACACAGGTTTATACATCAATCAAAACTCACTGAATTATACACCTAAAATGGGTGCATTTTCTTGTACATAAATTATATTTCAATAAAGTTGAAAAAAGTTATCTTGAAACAGTTAAAAAACTGTTTTCTTTAAAATAAAGAATAAATTTAAAATTTACAAATAAAGGTCTTTTTTGTGATCATTAGTGGCTGGCCTACAAATCGTAATAGAGGTCAATCAGTCCATCAGTCGTATGGGATTATTTTTGATCCACCAGCTTTCTGAAACATAGGAAAGGAATGCGTTCTCTGTCCAGTGAAAATGGGGTAGGTTAGGGAATCTGTTTTCCAAACCACAGAAGCTGAGTGTGAATTTGCATACCCTCTCATTTTAAACCTAAGTTAAATTTTAAAAAATCAGACCTAAGCTATGACAGCAGTTGAAGAAAGCAAAATTTTTATCAGAAGGTTAATGCTCAAGAGTGATGAATCCCCACCATGGAAAAACAGAACACTTCTAGTACATAATCTGATTGGGGCTGGCCCTTCCAAATAGGTCAGAAAAATAATCTGGCATGTATTCTGGCAGACATTATGGCATCAGGGAAAAATGATACCACCTTCAGAGGAGGAGGTTAGAAGAGCCAAATGGGTAAGGTTTTTATTTGTAACTCAATTTACAAATGTTTATTATGACCATTTTTAACTCTGTCAGGCACAGAAAAGGCTGTGAAAGCACAAGATGGGGAGAAAGAAAGCAAAGGTAAAACCTGGTAACTGCCCTCTCAACGTGCCCTACCTTACATTTATTTTCCCCACCCCCTTAACTCCTTGCCTCTCAATCCTCTGTAAGTGTTAAAGCCACAGAGGGATTGGGCCAAGAGTAAAGAAAGGCCTAGAATCAAGATGTAGATAAGAAGTAATGGGAGGAGGGTATACAATGGGCATTTGTCATAGCCCCCAGGATCCATGCCCTCTTCCTAAGAGTGCTCTGATGCCTTCAGAGAATTAACTCACTCCATGTATAGAACCTTGATAAGGGGAGGGGAATACTAGTAAAATCAAAAGTTTGCCTTCCCTCAAAAGAAACCAAGGGACTTCCAGATCCTTTCTCTCTATATCCATATAGAGCCATGGATGCCACTTGACTTAAGTTTGGCTAATCAAACTATCTCCTGGGACTTTGCTTCTTTAACAGAGTGATACAAGAACCAAAGAAAAGCTTAGCAGTGGAGCCAGGCAAGTCAATTAGCAGTCCCTGCTACAAAACCTTCTCTGTCATTTCCAAGGCCTGGTTCCTTAGGCGTCCCTTCCATAATACTGTGAGGTTTCTCATAAGTGGAGAAATATATATTTTAAGTGCTCCCTTCTTCCATTGTCTCCCTATACCTGCTCATCAGAATTTAATATCTGTTGTCCAACATTAGGAAGGGGGAGGAGGAAAGTTCTTAAAAGGCCTAACACGGGGGGGGTGGCGGATGTGGCTCAAATGGTTGGGCGTCCGTCTGCCATATGGAGGGACCTGGGTTCGATCCCCAGGACCTCCCGGTAAAATAAAAACATATATACAGAAGGCACATGAGCTGCCAGGCTCTGTGTGCCGGTGAGCCGCCAGGCCCCGGGAGCCATGCAGCAAGATGATGACGTAACAGGAGAGAGACGCAGGGGAGAGACAAGACAAGATGCTCTGAAAACCAGGAACCGAGGTGGTGCTGCTGGCAGAACACCTCTCTCCTAAATCGGAAGTCTCCAGGATTGAATCCTGGTGAAGACTAGGGGAGGAGGAGGAGAAGAGATGGCAGGAAACAGACACAGAGAATTGCCCAGCAAATGGACACAAAACAGCAAAAACGGGGAAGGGGGATTTAAAATGGATAAAGTA
>JAQZBX010051407.1:0-19390 GCA_029593785.1 Cabassous unicinctus | reverse complement strand
TAAGGGTGGGGGTCAGCCGACTGTGTTAAGCACCACAGGCAGGCTTAAAACTCACGAATCTCTATGGTTCAGTCCACACCGTCGATCTGTCCAGATAGATGTCCCAAGCTTCTTACTCCACACACCCACAGCACAGACACCCGTGCCGTACCCTGTCCACTCTCTGCCGTGATCTGGGAGCTGCTCGCAGTCGCCCTCCTAAGCCGACGCCATCTTTTTCCCCTCTCCTGAAAATTTTAAGATTTACTTACATCTCTAAGAATCTTACCGTAAGGAACTGAAAACACCCACACTCTCAGCTGTGTCATTAATATCGACCACCCTTCTTTGCAATCTTAAATACCAATTTAATTTATTGGAAACCATATCAAATTGTATCAGGATACATGGAAGTTAAAATATAATCTGTAAATAAAAGAAAAATTAAGTTCTCTCTCATACTACATGACAGATTTGGGTCAGCAATATGCCTCTGTTTCTTTGTGACTAATGGATCCCAAGTGAGAGTGACAGTTATCACATATTCTTCCATCATCACTAAGAAACACGGAAAAGAACATGACAAACATGCATGGACTCTTAAATCTTCCTGTCAGAAAGTGTGAGTCATTTTCATTCATACCACATGTCCCAAAGAAACTTACCTGCCCATGCCTAACTTCAAAGGGGATGGGGTAGGGAAGTATGCAAAGCTACCATGTGCCAGAAAGGGGAAGACAGACAATTGTGAATAGTTTTATGAATACCACAGACATTTTATTTTGATAGACAGAAGTTGTCCCTGCTTGAGCAATCAATTAAATTCAAAAACTGTTAACTGTTACCTTTTCCTTTAGTTAAATTACACTTCAGAAAATACATTAAGACATTCAATAAGCATGGAGATATTAAAAGCTAAGAAATTACATGTGTAATGTTCATAAAAAACACAATTTCTTTTGCTATGTCACTGATAATTGCTGGAGACTATTGTTTAACAAAAGATGTAACAGCAATTTTTCATCCTGTTTAAAATTCATGAAGCTATGGTCAAACAGAGAAATGTTTATTAATTTTTAAATTGCTTTATTGACTCTAATAACAAAAATACAGACTTTGTAGGCTTCACTGGAATTATAATTGAAGTGAATTTTCTATTGCTGGTTCTGTTGACAGATAGTTTTGACTAGCTTTACATTTTGTAGATTTTTAAAATATTACATTGGATTATTGAAAAAGTGAACATTTCTTGAATAAGCACATTTTCCAGGAAATTATAATTTCAGTTTATTAGAATGTCACATTATATCAAATATATGGGCCTCTATGTATTCAACTGCTTAGTTAGTGTTCTGAGTAACTGGGAAAAAAAGAAAATGGTAGAATTATTGCAAAATACGGCCTTCATTTTACCCTTTGCAATGTGACTTTTCAGCTCCTCTCTTCAAATGATATCTTCTATTTCCCACTTCTTAAATTTTTGCTTGAACTGTAATCTACATTGGCCAATTGAATGAATCAAAATTGACACTGTGCCATTTCAGAGATTGAAAGGTTCAAGAAGCCTGGTGCACTTCAGCTATATCTCCATTTAGTAAAAATTGCCCCAGCATGAAAACAAGCCTAGATTAATCTTCTAGTGAATGATACACCACATGGAGAACTAGTCATCCTGGCCAAGACCTTTCTCAACTGAGTTGAGTCATCCCAACCAAGATCTTTCTTTCTGGACTGCAGTTTAGCCAAGTTTCCAACTAACTGTGTATTCATTAGTGAGCTAAATTGATACCAACTAATTCTGGCCTGGATTAGAAAGACCATTTAGCTAATGCACAGAGTCCTCAGTAAAAATAAATTTCTATTGTGGAATGCTACTGAAATTTTCTGTTTGCTTGATATATAAAATTATCTGTAGCCATAAATAATTCAAAGAATTTGGACCTTGAAGGTGTTTAGTGTTGGCTAATGTACATATGCAGGAAGTTTCATCTGTATGCACTTTTCTTCTATGAAAATATTTTTGTGAGAATATGAATATGTAAATAGACTAAGTTGTATGAACTTGAAAACAAAAATAAAGCCTTATAGACATCACAGGAATATTAAAGCATAGTAATTTTATTACATTTCAGGATATAATTTTCCTTCTTTAAAATCTCAGTATCACTCTCTCACTTTATATTTTGCTTTTCTGCATTATCTTAAAAAAAGAACTCTTGATTCACATTAAGTCATTGCTTTTATTAAATTGAAAGAACGGCTTAATTCTATGGTATTATCATGATTTCTTTCAGATGTTATTTAGAATGTTTTATGTTATGCTTAAATAAGAATTCACAGGAAAATAGAAAAATATCAACTGGAAAATGGGGGTAAGAGTTGTTTATTTTAAGAGCAGACACTGTATTTTTTATTCCTAAAATTTATAACAATTCTTCAAGTAATATTTGTTGAATAGATGACTAAATGCATAATGAATGGATTAATTTCAGAGTTGTTTATATTCGAAGCAGAACTGATATATCCTTGGAGTAATTTCTAACCCCCTCATTATTACTTAGCTATAATCTACCTCATGATAGTAATTAAGACTGATATTAATTTCTTAGTGTACAACAGCATATTCTAAAATGTCCACAAGCATATATTTTTTTAAAAGTTGCTTATAATAGAAACAAACTAAACAAGTAATAGAGGGAGTTTATTTTCTCATTAAGTTGAAAACTTAGAGGTATAAAAGAGACATTGAGAACAACTGAATCCCATGATAATTCAACTGATCAACCTGGGGAGCTGATTGACAACCCCAACAGAGTCACACAGAGTAGAGGAGAGATACTTCCAAAGTAAAAGATTCTGCAAAAAATAAAAGTTACTGCAATGCATTTCTTGTTTAAACCTTTTGATAATTCTATGCATTCATTTTATTTTGTTTTTCCAATTTAGAGATGAGGAGACTGAGTGAGACAAAAGTAGAATGTTAGACTGTCCGACTCCAGAGATAGTCCGCCTAAGGATTACACTCAATGGCTTTTTAAGCTGTTATGAACTGGTTTCAGCTACTGTCATTAAATTAATTAACTACTGTCATTAATTTAATGGCAGTAAATTAAATAAATTTAATGACATAATTCAGCATCTATTTTAATGTGTTTTGATACAAATGTAGCTAAATAAAATATCTTTGTGTGTATACATATTTAATTTTTTCTTTATATGGAAAATGTAAAGGTTTACTGTTTATTTAAGTTTTTTCCCTTTTGCTTGTCTTTAATCATCTTCTCTCCTCCTTTCCCACTCTGGTCCTTCAGGTAATAATAGAGGGACATCTTTGTTACCTTAAGAGGAACAAAAATCTATTAGTATCAGAAGGACAAATTCCTATAAAATAAAGCAATATAAATAAATTCAAACACATAAAAATTAAAAACTTTCACTTATCAAATGACGCTATAAAAACAGTGGAAATCAAGGCAAAAATAACTGGATCTTCGTAGAAAATAAAATGACAACTTTTACTAAGAGGCAAATCTCCAAAAAGAATCCAGAAGAAGATGAACAACACATGCCCACGTTTATCTCTGAAACAGGTCTATCTGTGAAGAATTATCAAAGGGACTGAAAGCATCCACTAGTATGAATCTAAGATCCTTCACATTGAAACATAAAAGTAGAGAAAGTAGATTCACCTGTTAGAGCCCATAGATGTGTGATTGTGTGTACATATATGTATCTATTTTTGTATAAATACATACTTATATATTTTTTTTCTTTCTCCTAATTTATTGAACTCACTCTTTGTGGGATAAGTTTAATAGTAAGTCTGCTTCTCACTTTCATGAAGTCAGGCATTTGGATAACTTACTGGGACATTATTTGAGCTATATAGATCCTGTCCATAGAAGGCCCTGACATGGATCAGATGGTACCTTATTTAACTTAGATTTAAGAGTAGACACTACCCAAGGTAAAAATAACCCCTTAATCCTATTTTCTAACTTAATATTTACAAATATGTTATGTTATAAAGTACATCAAAGATTTCTCAATGAGGTAAAATAATAACAATGATATCTGAATACTTAAACTAAAGCATGTATGACATCACACACACATATATTTATTTATCACGCATTCACTGAATAATTTATTTAAACCAAAATCAATAAGAAAAATAATAAATGCAGAATCATTACTTATAATTAGTAAATCAGAAAAAAATTGTGCTAGTTTTTAAAGTCATATTCTAATTATAAACTCAACAAAAGAAAAATGAGGGATCAACAAAATTAGAAAAAATATGATTTGACTAGTAGAATATAATTTTAAATACTTAACCTTGATATACAGTTGATATGCTCTTCAAATTTTTTGCTTGTATCTATCCGATTACCTGGCTTATTTGACACATGAAATTGACCATCACACTATGGCAGACAGAATAATGACATTCCAAAGATATCCACATCCTAATCCCCAGAACCTATGAATATGTTATTTTACACAGTAAAAGGGATTTGCAGATGTAATTAAGTTAAGGATCTTAAAATAAGACAATTACCCAGAATTATCCTGGGTTATCTAATGTAATCACCCTTAAATGATGGAAATGGGAGGCAGAAAAAAAAGAGGAGATGTGATGATTAAAAAGTAGATGTCTGAGAGAAGCAATTGAATGCTTTGCTGATTGATGAGGGCTACAAGCTGAGGAATGTGAACATCTTCTAGAAGCTAGAAAAAGCAAGGGACAGATTGACCTGCAGAGCCTCCAGAAGGCTCTTCTGACCTCAGAAGCTAGAGAAAGACTTCTGGGGATCTTCTGACCTCCAGAATTATAAGATAATAAATTTGTGTTGTTTTATATCCCTAAGTTTGTGATAATTTCTTACAGCAGTAGTAAGACTAATATATTTACTTGAATAAAGTGGGGACTGGATTATTCTGAACAAAGATTGTCTCTCAGATTTTGAGTTTTAAGAAACACCACATATACCATAAACCATAGATTAATAACCTTACAGAAAAAAAATTAGTATTTCTAGGCTTCTTAGAAAATATAAATTTACTATTTAGTTCTGATAAATCATTGTCTTATTGTGTTATAATATCATTCTTGAAATGGTTTAGGTAAAATTGTGGTAAGTGGGGATACTAATGACTACTTCTAAAGTTATAAAGTAGATGGGCCATTTTACTAGGAAAATATGACACCTTTCTAAAATACAAATGCAGTCAAAATTAGAACATAGTGAAAAATCAATAAGAATATTTTTGTACATTATTAGATTTAAATAGATGTTGTTGATACAAAACTCTGGAGACATTTTGTAAGTTATTAGTTCTTGGATTCACACAAATTTATTTATTACTTCATTTAAATGAAGAAATGTTTTTTATTCTTCCTGGGAACTTAATTACTCTTACTGAACAACCTGGAAAAGATAACAAATTACATACTAGTGTTTCAGGCAAATGTTTTTCAAATTTTTGAATTAACATCTATACCAAAATAAATTATCTCTCAAATAGAAACAAGCAAGCAAACTTTTTGCCATTCCTTTAAAGACTTGATTCTTATACAATGGAAATGACATTAATACAACTAGGATATATTTTATTAACATTTGGCTAAGTAGTTTGAAGAAACTTTATTCTTTCCTGTCTTCCTCCCTTTCTTTCACTTTTTCTTCCTTTTGCTTTTTTGACAAGTATCAATGATATGCTAGACACTGGGCTTTATAATGAGAAAAAAGACATGTTATCACATTCTTAGCATCTAGTTTTGAAATCATACCAAAAAAGGCAATTAAAAATTGAGGAAACATAACATTGGAAAAGAAGATAATACAGGAAATATTCTTTGAGAAAATAGTACCTATTTGCCATCTAAAATTACAGGAAGAAATAACCAGGTGAAGCAAGGGGTGAGATTAAGGGAAGACAAAGCAGAAACTTCTAGGCAGATGGTAAAAACAAACAAACAAAACCTAAAAAAAGACTCTGAAATGTCAAATCAGCAACTCATGATTCAAGAATGGAAGGACAGTTAGTGTAAATAGAGAATGAGAGGAACTGTACTCCTGACTGAAATTACAAAAGCAGTGAAGAGCCAGATTTTGTAGATTCTTGAAACAATGATAAACTTTGCATTTAATGTATCGAGTATACGGGAACCTTCTGTAATGACTTCTCAACCTTTTTGCATATCTAGATCTATCTGAAAATTTAAAAAAATTATTTAAAAACATAACTATTAAAAAAGAAAAGAGTTAGTTTTGCAAATTAGGGGACACTATTTGCCTGGGCCAAGTGATATTTCTATTTTTTACATTACTAATTTAAATTTTCATAATATTATTATGTGAAAAGCCACACTGTCCAAAAAAAATTGCGTCTGTCAAATATAAGTTATCATAGACTTATCCCTTCTTTTCAACCCATACTCAGTTTATCACCTAATTCTGTTGATTCTAGCCCCAAACACATTTCAAATTATTATTTCAAATACATTATTTTTATTTCATCTTTCCTCTCCCTACTCTAGTCTGAGAAGCCTTTAGCCCCTCCTCTCATTGCTCATCCATGTTATCTACAGTACTGAGTTAGTTTGGATCCTCAAAGAATCTGATGCTAAGTTGAGGTTAGATGTGCAAGAGATTTATTATTGAAACACTGTAAGTAAACAAGGAGAAAGACTCTGAATAGGTGAGGAGAGATTTCAGACTATGATGCCTGCCTGTGAAAAAGGAGGAAAAGGAATAAGGATTGAAAAGAAGAGTGTTAGAATACAGCAGTTCTGTGAAATTTGTCACCATGTCAATAGGAATCCTCAAATCACCCGTTAAGTGGAGTCAGACATATCCAAGTAATGGGACAGCACTGGTCTCCCTTAAGAGTCCAGTTTGTTAGCTAAGAGCATCCCACAGGAAGCAGGATCCCAGCACAAACAAGTTGGAAGATTAGGAGTGACCACACTTTTGGAGTCATACATAATATCGATTTCTATCACTGAGGTTAACCGATTCATGAGATTATGGTGCAAGCCCTGGGATAACCCAGAGGACAAGCTGACTCAACTCAATTGAATAAGACATCCTGTTCTTAGGTTGTTCAGTATCTTCTCTCTCATTCATGCTCTCAGGTGGGCATTGACCTAAGAAACAAAGAGCCATAAATGTGCTAACTCCCACAGTTCCATCTACATGCTGCAGAACTCCATGTTTTCCCAACAAAGAGAAATTCCCCTCAACACTGACTTTCAGAGCAATCACATGAGTAGCTGTAGAAGGACATCAGTTCAATTTCAGACCACATTAATACATTAATAAAGGCCACCCCTGAACCAAACAAGTAAACTTTTTTTCTTTCAACAATAGCTGGTATAAGAATAGCCCTATAGTAGGTATTATTTGATGGAGAGGATCAGTAAAATAGAGATGAGGGACGTTGAGGTCTGAATCACTCATTTCTGTAACTTATTTGTGCCCTTCAAGTCTGCTTCAATAGCCAAGGATCAATTCTCAATCATATTCTCCCTGTTCCTATTGGTAAAAATTGGTCAGGCCCTGTGGATATTTTGGTGAATAATACTGAATATGCGATTTCATAATTTGATGGATTGCTTCTGTAACTGCTTATATTATGACCTAAGGATTTTTCAATATCAACCTCATGATGAATAGCATCAATTACACAATCAATTGATGTACCACAGTCAGGAATCCAGTCTAAAATAGTTGCAAGAGCATAATAAAACTGCCTTTTTGAATGACAAGCAGATCTTTAATTCAGCCAACATGACTTTACTCCAAATCTTAGGTGACTGAACTGTAACCATTCTATTGGAATTTATCAGAATCCATGTGTTATCATTACTTGCATCCAATGGTTCTATCACTACATAACATTCCAAATCATGTGACCCAAATGGGAAAACCACTTGTATTGAATCCTTCATCCGCCATAAGCCCTCTCTTACTTAAAACTGTCAGTTTTCTAAGACATATGAGAAATGTTCTGGAATAGTAGTTGCTAGATGTAAAAACTTGTAAGAATATCTTGGTGTGGCAGGTTCCTGAATATGTGTATGCTTTAATATCCCATTTGTGGCATTTATGGGACCAATCAGAACAACCAAAGCACTTGCCTTTATTCTTCTCAGGTTCAAGTAACATAATGTTATGCATTTTGTCAGATAAATAGCAGCAAATCAAGTGCATAAGCTGAATTGATCTCTTCTAGTAAATATACCACATATGTAAGAGGAGCTATGATTGGTGGTACACTTGATTAGGTTCACAGTAAATAGGATATCCATAATTAGCCATAAAGTTTTTAGAGGGTTGGACAGCCAAATAAAAGAAGGTTATGATGGCGGTGATCACCCCTAAATTATTTAAGTTTTTGAGAGTGACAATCATCTTTACCATTTCATCTGAGATGTAATATTGCATCTGATTGATGACTATCTTAGACATAGGTAGGGAAGATCCAGGAGCTTCCATTTGATGTTGCCTACCACAATAGCTCTTATTCTTCATGTCAAGGAACCAAAGTGAGGATTTTGCCAGCTGTTAAATATCACCATCTTAATTAAGATCTCAGATCAGGAAATGAACACAGTGTGGAGCCATGCACCAATTACTGAGATATGGTTTTGTGCTGCATCATTTATCACCTGGCCTATATATGTTCCCATATTAACTAAAATGGTATTTTAGTTCTCCTGTTGTTTTCCTCAGTTTTGTACTCAATCTAAAAGCCCTTGAAAGTTCTGGGTATTATTCTTTCCTCATTGAATATTTCCTCTGATAAATGGCTGTGGGTGCCTTTAGAGAATGAATAGGGAAAGTGATACGATATATACTTGGTACATGTGCTCAGTTTCCAAGAATTGGAAGCTGAGTGAGAGCTCATAATTTTCCATTAAGGCAGCTGAAAGGAGACTTGGGCTCATTTGTTCTTTTGTTATGTAGGTCAAGCAATACCCTCACTGGTTGTGCATCCATCTCATCATTAACAACTCTATGTCTTAGCCATCTCCAATAGATTCCTGTGAATCCGGAATGCATGGTTGTCATTCAGCTTTCCTATTTGTTACAGTACTTATGTATATATCTTGTCACTGATGGTTAAGTGCTATCACCTGACTTCTGCTTTCTAAATCTTATTATGCCCGTTGACACTTAGAAGCCAAGTTCCATAAGAATTTCTTCTATCATCAACTCTCATCCACAAAGGAGAGATAATGAAAATATGTTTAATGATGCCAGGAATTCTGTTATTAACATACTGCTCATTGATTTAGAGAAAGGAATATCTTCTAGGCTCTCCAAGCAAATAGAGTTAACCAACAGGTCTGGTAGTCTTATGTAATAAATCTCTTTCAGTATGGGCACAAAATGAGATTTTGACCCCATCCTCAATATTCTGCCAACACATATCTAAGACATTGTTTTGGATTGGTTGTTTGATTTTTTACTTCTACTTTCCAAGAGTCAGAATATTAATAATATTAAGGCCAGCCCCAGGATATTAAAGCCTAACTTATAAGAAGGTGATCCATATTATTAAATTTTCTTTAATTAGATTTATACATGTGTTTTAGTTTGCTAAATGCTGCCAAAGCAATATAGCAGAAATGGATTGGCTTTTACAATGAGGATTTATTAACTTATGAGCTTATAGTTCTGAGGCCATGAAAGTGTCCATATCAAGGCATCATCAGAGATGTTTTCTCCCTGTGCTGCAGCTGTGGGCAATCAGGCATATAGTGGTGTCTGCTCTTCTCTTCCTTCTCTCCTGGTCCTTGTTACTTTCAGCTTTTGACTAAAGTGGCTTCCTCTCAGCTTCTGTGTTTCATTGATTTCAGCTTCGGGCTCACGGGGCCTTCTCTCTCAGCTTTTAGATTCCTCTCTGTGTCTGCAGCACTTTTTCTGTATCTGTGGGTTTTTATTCCTCCATTTATAAAGGACTCCAGTACGAGGATTAAGACCCACCCTGGGTCACACAGTCTAATCAAAGTCCCTTAACGGAAGTGATTTAATCAAAAGGTTGTACCTACAATAGGTTTACATACACAGCAATGAATTAGCCCTAAGGATATGATTTCCTGGGGTCCACAGAAGTTTCAAGGTGCCACTATGTGCATCAATCTTTCACTCCTGTAACCCAATATCCAGTTCCAGTCATATTTTTCCTTTTTCTTATGTGAAAATATTAGTCTGGCCTTGATGCTGTTTTGGTGGAGAATTCTTTTTCTCCTCGAAAGTGCAGTGATTGTCTAGTTAAGATATGCTCAGAATTGATCTTGCTATTGCTAAAAACACCTTATAGAATGTGAGAACAAATTTTGAAGAGAACAGATAACATTGCTTGAGGCATCCACGTAAATAGAAGCTTTTACATATTGTCTATGAATGGGAAGGCTTCTACCTTAATGTAAGAGGGTCAAAGATCTCAAATGATCCAACTAGATGGCCTGTCCCAGTTTTCAGGGTCTCACTGTTTCTCTATCAAAACTAAAATTTAGTGCCAAAGATTTGAAGAAGACTTCTCTACAATTCTGGCAATCAGGTCCTATTCCTGGTTTCAGTCAATAGAAAACTAGAGTCTCTTTAAATGCAGCACAGGGAAAAAACATCTCCGATGATGCCTCGATATGGACACTTTCATGGCCCCAGAAGTCCTGTGGCTTTCACAGGACTTCTGGTTTTCACCAAGTCACTTACTGACTTGGTGGTTGGCTGGTTGTGCCTGTCATTTTCTTCCTTGAGTTCATCAATGCCACTTAATATCAAACAACCAACTTTAGAGTGTGCACAACTACCATTTCCATGATTTTCTTAAATGCTAGAAAGATGCATATGATCACTTCCACTTGTATCCAATTCTAATTTCACACATGTAGGAAATAGAGATACTAACACTACACCACACCAGCTCTTATAGCCACCCCACTTAACACCAACAATATGATTTCATTGCCATCTTGTTAGCAGATAAATCGACTCCAGAATCCTATCATGAGTATCTGCATCCTTGTCCCATTTCTGGTAATTTGAGTTTGAATCTGCCCAGAAGCAGACTCTGGGACAAGTAGTCAAATCTGATTCTTTATTAAGAGGTACTAAAAAAATTATAAGGGAAGTGGAAAAGTGATACAGAAAAGGAAGGCAGCCAAAAACAGATGAGTTAAGTTACATACCACAGTAGTTGATGAGCTTAATTCTGTGGGGAACTGTGAAAAGTAGTATTATTATCATTGTTGGAATCAAATAATAATAAAAATAATCATCTGGATATTTATTAAGGCAGCACTGAAAATTTTTAATGATTTATGTATGTATATATATTTATATATATATAAAATATAACTAGGAACACAGTGATATTGATTAAATTAGTATTGTCTCGTTTCATGAAGACTATTACAATGTTTAATTTTGCTATATAAGATGAAGCACTGTTAGCTGATTGTGAAATTTATTTCAAGGATTAATGATTCTTAAATACCCTGTATTAAAGAGTATATATTGGGGTAAGATAATTTCGGTTTAGGAGGGCACTCACTAACTCATTCTCTGAGGAAGGCTGATTGGGGACAGGATCCTGCCTGAGGTATCTGTGCTGGGGGCGCACAGAGCAAGAACCTTGGGGACATCTATCTGGAGGGAGCTGGATGGCGAGGTGGATTGCTCAGGAAAGATTTGTACTGCTAGCCTGTCTCTTCTTTGCTGTGCTTTTTCTTCCATGATTTCCCATTTTCTGTCTATATTGATTTTGTATCCCAATTCTATCCCTTTTCCTTCCTTCATCTTTCTGCCTTCTGCTTTCTGTTGTGGTTCTTACATACCAACTTTTTCATTAGCCCACAACTTAAGGGTGTGAATTTCTATTCTATCTCTTCTGTGTTCTTCTTGTTTTATTATTATTAACTTTTTCCTTTCAGCCCTTTCTTTACTCTTTCTCTCTCTCCTCATCATTCTGAACTTCTAAATCATTATATATATTTTCCTCTATTTTGTTTCCTAGTCCATTGTAGGTACTCCACCTTTTTCCTAATACTCTACACTGCCTACATGAGTTAAATATTCATTTTACTAAGTCTTATATGGCCCCACTTCAAACTTGTATCAATATTATTATTATCCTTCCTTTTTTCTCACATCTTTTGATTCCACTGGCTCTAATCTTTTGCCTTCAAGGGAACATAGAAAGAAGCAAGGAAATAAAATAAGAACAAAGTCTCATAGAGAAAACTTAAAACACACACAGAACCACCAGCTAAATAAAGCCAGAGCAGAGAGAGAAGCTAATCAAATGAATAAATCCATCAAGATAAAATCATGACTAGAGGGCAACAAAAAATTACAAACCACACTGAGAAACAGGAAGACATGTACCAGTCCAATGAACAAACTAAAAACCAGGAAGAGATGCAGAGCATTGAACAACTAATCAAAGCTTTCTGAACAAATATCATGGAACAACTTAATGAAGTGAAGGAAGAGATTAAGGATATTAAGAAGACACTGGGACAACATCTGAAGAAATTGTAAACATACATACATAAAAAGATAACGGATATGATGGTGATCAATGGCACAATCCAAGAAATGAAAAAGACACTGGATTCACATAACAGCAGATTTGAACAGGCAGAAGAAAGAATTAGTGACGTGGAAGACAATATACCTGAAATCAAATAGAGAGTAGAACAGATAGATAAAAAGCTAGAAAAAATACATCAGGGACTTAGGGATTTAACCGATAATGCAAAATGCACAAACATATGCATTATAGGCATCCCAGAAGGAGAAGAGAAGGGAAAAGGAACAGAGGAAGTCTTGAAGGAAATAATGGCTGAAAACTTTCCAACCCTACTGAGGGATATGGACGTACATGTCCAGGAGGCACAGCACACCTCAAACAGTATAAATACCAACAGGCCAACTCCAAGACATTTACTTGTCAAAATGTCCAATATTCAAAACAAAGAGAAAATACTCAAGGCAGCAAGAGAAAAGAGAACCATCATATACAAGGGAAGCACAATAAGATTAAGTGCTGATTTCTCATCTGAAAGCATGGAGGCAAGAAGACAGTGGTATGACATAGTCAAAGCACTAAAAGAAAAAAACTTCAAGGCATGAATTCTCTATCCAGCAAAACTGGCATTCAAAAATGATGGAGAGTTCAAAATATTCACAGATAAACAGAAATTAAGAGAGTATGCCAATAAGAAACCTGCACTTTAAGAAATACTAATGGAAGTTCTACAAGTTGAAAGGAAAAACAGGAGAGAGAGAGTTGGAGGAGAGTGTAAGAACAACTAAAAAGACAAAAAGAGAAATAAAAACAACATATGATATACATAAACCCAAAGAAAATATGGCTGAAGTAAGAAATTTGTTGCAAGTAATATCACTGAATGTTAATGGATTAAATTCACCACTCAAGAGACACAGATTGGCAGAATGGATAAGGAAATATGATACATCTATATGTTGTCTACAAAAAACCCAGCTTCAACCAAATGATTCAATGAGGATGAAAGTGAATGGTTGGAAAACAATTTTACAAGCAAACAATACCCAAAAAAGGGCAGGAGTAGTTATCCTAATATCAGAAAAAATAGACTTTAAATGCAAAACTATTGTAAGAGACAAAGATGGACACTATATATCAGTAAAAGGGATAATCTCTCAAGAAAAGAGAACAACCATAAACATTTATGCACCTCAAAATGCATGAGGCAAACTCTGGAAAAACTAAGTGGAGAAATAAATGCTCCACAATTATAGTGGGGGACTTTAATACACCATTATCACCATTAGACAGAACGTCTAGACAGAGAATCAATAAAGAAACAAAGACTCTGAATAATACATTAGAGGACCTGTACCTAATAGACATATACAGAACAGTGCACCCAAATACAGCAAGATTTACATTCTTCTAGAGTGCACATGGATCATAATCCAAGATAGACCACATGCTAGGCCACAGAACAACTCTCAATGAATTCAGAAAGACTGAGATTATACAAAGTAATTTCTCTGATGACAATGGAATGAAATTGGAAATCACTAAGGGCCAGAGAAACAGATTAGGCACAAAGATATGGAAGTTAAACAACATACTCTTAGACAAACAGTGGGTCAAGGAGGAAATCTCAAAAGAAATCAGTAACTACCTTGAAATGAATGAAAACAACAACACAACATATCAAAACCTATGGATGCAGCCAAAGCTGTCCTGAGAGGGAAGTTCATAGCCATAAATACATATATTATAAAAGAAGAAAGAGCTAAAATTGAAGACCTATCTGCACACTTGGAGGAATTGGACAAAAAACAACAAACTAAACCTAAAGGAAGTAGAAAGAAAGAAATAACAAAGATTAAAGCAGAACTAAACGAAATAGAGAATAAGAAAGCAATAGAAAAAATAAACAAAACCAAAAGCTGGTTCTTCGAGAAGATCAATAAAATTAACCCTTAGCCAGACTAATAAAGAAAAAGAGAGGACAGATGCAAATACACAAAATAAGGGATGAGCATGGGAATATCACTACTGACCCTACAGAAATAAAAAGTATCATAAGAGGATACTTTGAAAAATTATATGCCAACAAGAATGATAATTTAGAGGAAATGGAAAAATTTCTAGAAACTCACAAACAGCCTACATTGATGAAAGAAGAAACTGATGAATTCAACAGTCCAATTACAAGGATAAATGTAGACTCAGTCATCAAAAACCTCCCAACTAAGAAGAACCCAGGACCAGATGGCTTCACAGCTGAATTCTACCAAACATTCTGGAAAGAGCTACCACCAATCCTGCTTAAGCTCTTCCAAAAAACATAAGTAGAAGGAATATTGCATAACTCATTTTATGATACCAAAATTACCCTAATACCAAAGCCAAAAAAAACATACCACAAGTAGGGAAAATTACAGACCAATTTCTCTAATGAACCTAGATGCTAAAATCCTCAACAAAACACTTGCTAATCACAATCAACAACATATCAAAAGAATTATACAACATGAGCAAGTGGGTTTCATCCCGGGTATGCAAGGATGGTTCAATATAAGAAAATCAATTAATGTAATACACCTCATAAACACATTGAAAGAAAAAAATCACATGATCATCTCTATAGATACAGAAAAAGCATTAGACAAAATACAGCACTCTTTCCTGATAAAAACACTGCAAAAGATAGGAATAGGAGGAAACTTTCTGATATGATAAAGGGAATATATGAAAAACCCAAAGCTAACAACATCTTCAATGGTGAAATCCTAAAAGCCTTTCCTCTGAGATCAGGAAGAAGACAAGGATGCCCACTATCACCTCTCTTATTTAACATTGTCTTAGAAGTACTTGCTTGAGCATTGAGGCAAGAAAAAGATATAAAAGGCATCCAAATTGGAAAAGAAGAAGTAAAATTTTCATTATTTGCAGACGACATGATCCTATACGTAGAAAGTCCTGAGAAATCTACAGCAAAGCTTCTAGAACTTATAAATGACTTCAGTAATGTCACAGGCTATAATATCAATGCTAAAAATCAGTAGCATTTCTGTACACCAATAGTGAGCAATCTGAGGAGGAAATCAAGAAAAAAATGCCATTTACAATAGTAACTAAAAGAATCAAATACATTGGAATAAATGTAACTAAACATGCAAAGGATTATATACAGAAAACTGCACAACGCTGTTAAAGGAAATTAAGAAAAAGACTTAAATAAATGGAAGAATATTCCCTGTTCATGGATATGAAGACTAAACATCATTAAAATGTCTATCCTACCCAAACTAATCTACAGATTTAATGCAATCCCAATAAAAATTAACACAGTATTTTTTAAGAAGTTAGAAAAACTAACTACAAAATATATTTGGAAAGGTGAGAGGCCCTGAATCTACAATGACATATTGAAAAAGAAAACTGAAGTTGGAGGTATCACACTACCTGACTTTAAAACGTACTGCAAAGCTACAGTATTCAAAACTGCATGGTATTGGCACAAGGACAGACATACTAACCTATGGAACTGAATTGAGAGTTCTGATATAGATCCTCGCATATACAGTCATCTGATATTCGACAAGTCCACCAATCTCACTCAGCTGGGAGAGAATGGCCTCTTTAACATGTGGTGCTTGGAGAACTGGATATCCATATCCAAAAAAAAAAAAAAAATGAGAGAGGAACACCATCTCACACCTTATACAAAACTCAACTCAAGATGGATCAAAGATCTGAATATAATAGACAAAATCATAAAGACCTTGGAAGATAATGTAGGGAACCATCTACAGGACCTTGTAATAGGATATGGTTTCAGGAACTTCACATCAAAAGCACGAGCAGCAAAAGAAAAAATAGATAAATGGGATCTCCTCAAAATTAAAAACTTCTGCACTTCAAAGGACATTTTTAAGAAAATAAAAAGGCAGCCTACCCAATGGGAGAAAATATTTGTCAACCATATACCTGATAAGAGCCTAATATCCTGCATATATAAAGAAATCCTAGACCTTGAAAATAAAAAGACAAGCAACCCATTTAAAAAATGGGCAAGTGACCTGAATAGACACTTCTCCAAGGAAGAAATACAGATAGCTAAAAAGTACATGAAAAAATGCTCGACATCACTAGCTATTAGGGAAATGTAAATCAAAACTACAATGACATGCCATCTTATACCCATCAGAATGGCAGCTATTAAAAAAACCACAGACTCTAAGTGTTGGAGAGGATGTGGAGGAATAGGAACTCTCATACACTGTTGGTGGGATTGTGGAATGGTCCAGCCACTGTGGAGGACAGTTTGGCAGTTCCTCAGAAAACTAACAATAGATCTTCTGTATGATCCAGCAAATCCACTGCTGGGTATATACCCAGAAGAATTGAAAGCAAAGACACAAACAGATATATGCACAACAATGTTCATAGCAGCATTATTCACTATTGCCAAAAGTTGGAATCAGTCCTGGTGCCCATTAACAGATGTATGGATAAACTGCAGTACATACATTCAATGGAATATTACTCAGCTGTAAGAAGGAATAAAGTGCTAACACACGGAATAACATGGATGAGTATTGAAGACCTTATGTTGAGTGAAGCAAGCCAGACATTGAAGGATTAACAGTACCTGACTTCACTGATTTGGATTGAGGAAAGTGAGCAGTCTCTGAGAACCACTGTCTGAAAGGTTAACAAGAGAGACAAAGAGAAGAGAAGGTTGTGAGCCATCACCCATACGGACATAATCTGTGGTAAAGTGATAGAGTATACTTGCATACTGAAGGAAAGGACAGATGGATAGTGATATTACTGGGTTTGGTGGTGCAGGGTTGACAGGGGGGTAGATTAGGAAGGGCGGGTTAGAATACCGAAGATACTAGGGAGAGAGGTGAGAGAGGGACCAGGTGAACACGGGATTTGTGGGTATAAGGTTGAAAGTGCAGGAGTGGGAATGTTCTTATGGCAATATGACAATGTAGTGTCACTGGTTTAGGGTGTACGTTGAGGGGGCATTCAGGATGGGGTACATCTGGAGTAGTCTTCTGGGGAGTGTGTGAGTGTTCATCCTGTAATAATGTGTTGTGTCAGGGAGTGGAGAAGGAGATGGATCCCCATCTTTGGGAGGACTGATTCACCCAGAAACAGAAAGGTGGGTGTCTCTTATGAGCAAGGGTGGATCCTAATAGGGGAGGACAATCTGTATGTCAAGATCTCTTGTTGCATGTAACTATGAATCTTGTCATCCAATGAGTCAAGACAAGGGGGTGTCATGTGCCACAGGGGGATGGGGAGAAAGGAACAGAATAGATCAAACAGGGGATATTTAGTGGTCAGGGGAAATTTTTTTCATTACCTTACAGTGATGGACACAGTACATCGTAAATATCATCAAAAATTATTAAACTGTACCATCTAAATTGTAAACTATACTGTAAACCATAGACAATGTTTAGTGGCTATGTTTCATTATCTGTATAACAGTTATAACAATGTTACCATCCACATACAAAAATATTAATATATGGGGTTAGGAAAGGGGGAGGAGGTTGGGTATATGAGAGTCTCTAGTATTCTGTGTGTGACTTTGCTGTGACCTAAAACTTCTTTGAAAATTAAATGAAAATTTGGAAGACACTGGGGAATGAGAGGGGGAAGCTGCCACGGTACAGACTGGACACCTGATAATGCAGTGATAAAAGGAAAAATGTTTAAAACAAATATTTTTTTAAGTTTTTTGTTTATTCCCATTTTTTGAATATCCCAATCCTTTAATTTTATTTTATTTTTAGTGTTTTTTAAAAATTTCCATGTATTTTATCTCTTACATTTAAACTTATTATTTCATTTTCCTTTTAATTGTATTTGGCTATTATATGGGCTTCATCTTTAAGGAAGGTTTGGATCACAGAAGGGTTACAACAAGGGAAGGAGAGGATCATTTGTGGGGGTGTCTGGGATGGGGTTTTCATGGGAGGAAGTTCACCTGAATATACATAAAAGGTATATAAAGTTGTTCAAATGATCAAGAGGTGGGGCATGGTCACAGTGGGTGGAAAATCACTTAATAAATGAGACAATACTGAATTCCCACCCTGGAGAGCTCTGCCACATTCTCCAAGGGAGCTGCAACAGTCCCCCAAGTGCAAGGGCAGTGTCTGCCAAAGGAGGATGGCCTACTAATGGGTTCTTGTTATTGATTACTAGCCTTATGAGTCTTTGCTCTTTTAATTGAAACTTAGTCTACTGTTATGGGGTGCCTAAGGGTTGCCACCTGAGAGCCTCCTTGTTGCTCAAATGTGGCCTCTCTTAAGCCAAACTCAGCATATGAATGCATGACCTTCCCCTCAGCATGGGATATGACTACCAGGGATGAGCCTCCTTGGCAATGAGGGATTAATACCATTGCCAACTGGCAATACAACTGGAAAAAGACCTTGAATAAAAGGGGGAAAAGGTAAAGACAAATGAGTTCATATGGCTAAGAGACTTCAAAGAGAGTCAGGAGGTCATCCCAGAGGTTATGCTTACGCACACCTCAGTAGGATGTCATAGAACACCAAAGTGGATATCACCCCACACAGAGGGGCTCCTGAGGGCTCTGGAGACACCCAGGTCCTATATAAGGGGGCATAGCTCCAGAGATTGATGCCTTATCAGTGGCCTCTACTTTGGAATCTGTGCTCCTGAGAATGACAGAGTTGGACTCAAATAAGTTCTCCCTGCACATGGTCCATCAGTCCCTTCTATTCAAACCTGTATGTGGTGCTGGAGTTTATAGGTGTCATTCCAGAGACTGCAGCCTTTGGCCTGCCCATGTGCCAGCTGTGCCTGAAATCTCGGTGGAGCTGCAACTCCTTCT
>JAQZBX010051406.1:8874-19496 GCA_029593785.1 Cabassous unicinctus | reverse complement strand
AGGCACCTGAGATAAGTGTCAAAGGAAATTTGGCTGCCCTCTGAATGGAAGGGCCCAAGGAATGGGGGCCATTCAGCATTTACTGCTCTGGTTCTCAGCACCCCTGCATTTCAGGGTCTGAGACTGACTGCACTGTTACCCAAAAAGAAGCTCCTGAGATAAATCTCAGAGAACATTTGGCTGCTCTCTGAATCAAAGCACCCGAGGCTTCTTAGGCTTTGGGGGACATTCAGAGTTATTTCTCTGATTTCCTGCCATGGAGACCCTGACTCTGGGCATTTCCTGGGCTGTTCTGGACTTGTGAGACAGACTGATAGATTGGCTGCCTTCCAAGCCGAATATTGCTCCTTCTTGGAGTAGGGGCCAAAAAAAACCTTCTTATTCTTAAAGAGGTCTTAAAAAGCAGTCCTAGGAGTTGGGAGATTCTCCTTTAGAACAGCCATCAAAAGGCCATTAAGTGATTAGAGATCAATTGTTCTATCTGACAGGTCTTGGGGCCCTGAGGCAATAACTTCCTCTCTAGCAATTGCATTTTCAGTTTTACAGCTTCCTGAATCCATAAAGCAGGAAAATCACCTAGTCTGAACATACTCAGGAAACTGTGTCCTAAAGTGTAACTGTAACAGTGAGCCTTCACATGGTCTTACTCTCTACCAGCCACTCACTGTTCTCAGTGAAGTGTCCACATGTGCTAACATATTTTATACTAATGACAGCACTATAAGACAGATAGATTCCTCTGTATTTTACAGGTGAGTGAAGGAAAGATGAAGAGGTCAAATAAAACATCCAAGAATATATGGCCAGTGAAGATCAGAGCTGGGACTCAAACATGGGAGATAGGCTGGAGTCAACTCTTCTCAATACCACATGTCACCATGGCATGGAGAACCAGGGGAAGGTAGAGGAAGGAAGGAAAGTCTTCTAACCAGAGGGTACAGCCTGTGTGAAGACTCTGAGGCAAGGAGGCCTGAAAGGGATTCAGAGCAGATAGCGTGTGAACATGTTTGGAGAGACAAGTTTCAGAATCAGAGGAGAGGTTTTTGACTTAGTGAGGTTTGTGGAATCTGCTGATACACTCCAACCCAAATAACTTCCTTTGCGGATTTTGCATCGTGACCTAGTGAGGTTTGTGGAATCATGACTCTAAGACATGGATAACTGTATTCTGAAGGTACATCACCTGATTCAGAGATCAGATAATAATTGCATGCTAATAGGAGCTTCTTTTCAGGGTAAAGCAATTTTTACATTGAATTTTTGTTTGGTTAAAAAATGGTAAAAGGAAGAGGTATACCTCTAAGGGCCAAAACAAATTATACAAATTATCTTTCTTAACCATAATTCCTTTTATAAAAGCCTTCCCCTGAAAAACGTTTGAAAACACATTAAAAAGAGGTGACCATTTCTCCTATTTCAACATTTGCACTCTAACTTTGCTATGAAAATAATGTTCATAGAATACTTCTTTTAGAAAAAACAACAACATACTATTAGGCAATTGGAGACTTATGAAGTGCTTTCTATGTTCAAAAGGAAAAAGACCATTTGGGACTCAAAAACAAATGCCCATGCAAATATTCTCACTGTCCTGATTTTGTGATAATCAGGGTAGGCTAAACATTGGTTATATTGGAATCCATACATGTGTCCCCAGACCTAGTTTTTCTCCCTAGGTCTGGTTTTTGGAATGCTGGTGATAAACTAAGCCTGATTTATTATGTGATCATCCTTTATGGGAAATGACAGTAACTCCAGGTATCTTTGGTCAACCTTAAGAGATATAGCAGGGGGGTGAATGTGGCTCAAATGGTTGGGCATCTGTCTCTCATATGGAGGGACCTGGGTTCAATCCCTGGGACCTCCGGGTAAAAATTAAAAAAAAGAAAAATATACAAGGGATGCGGGCCACCAGGCCCCATGTACGGGTGTGTCGTCAGGCCCCACAATTGGGTGAGCTCTCCAGGCCCTGTGTGTGGGTGCACCACCAAGCCTCGTGAGAGGGTGTGCCACCAGGTCCCATGCTCGGGTGCATTACGACACCCCACAAGTGTGTGCACCTTTCAAGCTCCATGTGCAAGTGCGCTGTTAGACCCCGTGAGAAGGTTCACCACTAGGCACTGCATGCAGGTGCTTTGCCAGGCCCTGTACTTGGGTCCACCGTCAGGTCCCATGACCAGGTACACTGCCAGGCCCATGAGCAGGTGAGCCTCCCAGGCCGCAGTATGCCATCAGGCCCCGCTGAGCCATGCAGCAAAATGATGATGTAACAGGAGAGTGACACAAGGACAAGCCAAGATGAGACATGCCAAAAAAACAGGAACTAAGGTGGTACAGGTGGTAGGATGCCTCTCTCCCACATTGGAGGTTCCAAAGATTGAATCCAGGAGAAGGATGAGGAGAGAGGGCAGGAAACAGATACAGAGAATTGCCTAGTCAATGGACGCAAAAACAGCAAAAACCAGGGGGTGGAGGAGTAAAAATGAATAAAAGTAAATAAATAAACAAATCTGTAAAAAAAAAAAGAAAACAGACAAAAAATATGCCAAAATAAAAATATTTATTAACATAGATTAATCTCTAATTGCAAGATAAAAATCAATTGGTAACATAATGTTTTCAAATAATAAAAAAATGTTTTCTATAAGGTGATACTATCATTAATATCACTGTGCACTGGACATTTTGTTGCCCTCATAGTATCCACATTTAAAAAGGGAGCCCTCAGGAAGAAGAAAGAACTGTTGAGGTTTCACAGAGTTTGAGCATGGTAGGGTTGTTGAATCCTCCAGGGATCCCTGAGGTCAGAGTCTTGAGCTTACAGCTGTCCACACAAGGCCAAGAGGGCTCATGTTAAATACTTATCTATTTTCAGATACTGGGACCCAAGAGGAAAATGCCAAGCAGCCTACAATATTGGCATCAAAAGTCCAAGCTCCAGGCCCAGTAAGATTCCAAGGGTATCAGACAGGTCTTCCTCAGCTTCAACTAAGAAGATCTCTAACTCATCCAGCTATGGGTCAAACTCAGAGCATCAATGGATCAGGTGTGCATATTTTACCAGAGTGCACACAAAAAAGGGTGTAGCCATTGAGTGGCAAACAAAAACCACATTTGCACCTGTGGGAAAGTCACCCCGGGTCTTTGAGGCTGAGCTCTCTGCAGAGAGTACCATTGGCTCTCCCCGCAGTCTAACCAACACCGAGTCACTGCTCAGCTCCCTGGAGACCTTCCAGGAGGAACCTGAGACCCGCACCCCTGAGTCTGCTGTCCAGGTGGAGGATGAGGAGAGGTCCCGTGCTGTGACCCCAGACTGGTTGGTAACCAGAGAGAATGGCTTCCGCTGCATGGCTTGTTGCAGAGTCTTCCCCTCCAGGGAGGCAGTCCTGGCACATGCAGAGCATGGGGTGAAGGAGGGATTCAGCTGCAGAGTCTTCTATGAGGAGATGCTGGAGAGGAAGTGGCCCAGCTCAGAGCAGCGCTGTAGTATAAGGTGCCACCAGCTGGCCCAGCGATGCCTAAAGGCCAACATGAAAAGGAAGATAAAAGAAAAGGAAGAAATCTGCCATCACTTACAGGAGAAGTTGGAAATGGAGAAACACGAGTTGATCAGATTGCAAAAGGAGCTGAAGAAGCTGCAGGGGCAGGAGGCCTGGGAGAAGAAACAGAGAGCAACACATACTCAAGGGCAGAAGGGGAAGCGCTTGAAGACCCATCGCAGGAAGACACCTTGACTTAGAAAGAGCAGGGTGCCTAGGCTGGAAAGTGTGAGCCTTTCTGTGAAAATCTTCCTTCAGGCAACTTCAGTCCATCTCCTCTTTAAGAATGTCCATTCCACCTTCCACAATGCTGCCACCCCACCCCAACCTCAGGGAAGCACCAGCCCTACAAGGAACTGTCCTGGAGCAGCCAGAAGAGCTGGCATCAATTCAGACTCAGGCTCACTCAAACCAGGTAATATAGAATTCTTATCTTGACATTGAGTACTATGGGATCCCGAAAATGAGCTACACTAAGTCAGGAAGGAGAAGTGGAATAGTAATGGGTCATGGAAGGCTGAAGCTTATTCAGCTCCATAGTAAGTGTGTTTCTGAAGGAGCACATAACTTAAATTTATATCAGAAGGAACTAGAAAGAACAGGATAAGTGCCAGGCTGTGGGGAATCCTGCTAGCTTGTGAGCAATGGACTCACAAATAGGCAGTGAAAAGAAGGAGGGCATTGCAAGAGGACAGGAGGACACTATGAAATAATGAAATAATGTGAGCTCAGACATCTCAGTAGATGCCTCATAGAGAAATTGAATTTGGGTTTCTGATGTATTATTTCCTTTTGGTTGAGTGGGAGTGGCAGTTGGTGTAGAAAAATTCCACTGAGTGTTATACTTTCTAGATACAAGTAGAAACAGTAGTTGATGGATAACTGCTGCAAATATTTCCTTGAATGTATGAGAACTATTTTATTCCTTTTAAGCATATTTCACTTGTGCTTTGCACATATCTTTGACCTTTCTTTCCTTTTATTTTTTTCTCTTTTATAACCTGACCTATCCTGAGATCCTTAACTGGAAAAAAGTCCAACTAAGAGTAAAAGAGAAAAAGAGAGGGTGACATTAAACCTGAACAGAACAGCAACAACCTGTATAATCAGAGGTGAGGATGGGACTGGAGCATTCAGACCCAGATTCAATAATGGGCAGAAGAGCCTAAGTCAAAGCATCAAGTCCCAGGGTCTGGGAGGTTCTAGAAATGAGAGAGTCATGTCCTTCTCCTTAACAGATGAGACCCATAGTAGTTTGTAGAAGCCTGAGAAATACTTGTAGTGTTGTCATGGCCCACGGGGACTAACATATTCATCACCAGTGTGTCTTATTTTTTTTTTTTAAGAGAGATACTGATGGCTCCAGTTAGCAACTGGTTCTGATGAAGAGGGACAATCTGCACTCTACTGTTATGGAAAAGGAAAGCCAAAGAAGCACAGATGTACTTCAGAAGGAGTTGGGCAGAGGCTGGGCAGAGGCTGGCTCATGACTTCCAACTCCCTGAAGAACTTTGGACCAAAGCCTTCTTTATCCTTGAAAGCTGCATCTTCTCATTTAACACCTATGTTCAGTCTGATGAAAAAGCCTGAAGTACACAAGGGTGAGTTTTCAACTATGGCATATTAGCGAAAAAGAGGATAGCAACATGAGAGAAAGCAAATCTTGTAGTGGCCCGTTGGCCTAGTCAATTGCCGATCACGTCCAGCTACTTCCTTATCTCTAGATATGCACACTCAATAGATTCTTCAAGAATAACTACATTAACTCTCACAAAATTCTTTTTGTCATTTCTAGTATAGAGATCAGAAAAGGTCATTGTCTCCAAATAGGAAGCAGGGGATCCATGGGTCTGTGGACATGCTCTTCATATTAATAATTAAAACCTTTGAACACCATATGCAAGATAATTTTGTACCTATTTGGAAAACATCCAACAAAATGTTTATAAACATATGTGTATATATACGAATTTTTTAACTTATGAAGTTCTTACACTCTTAAAATGAGCATTATAAATTTGTATAAAGAAAGCAGCAGAATCATCCCCTCCATCAATTATAACTCTTCAATCCAGATGCCAAATGTTAATGACATATGTATATCCTTTCGTAATTTCTTCTTTTACAGGAGACATTTATGAAGGTACAGGAATACATGTAGATCTCTTTGTTTGCTTTTTTGGAAATAGGTCACACTTTTCCCCATTATTATTCACCATTTTCCACTTAGGCTGTCATGTTTCCTTGTAATTCAGTAGATATGGCCCTAACAATATCATTTTGGTTATGCCGATTTTTAATTCATAATAACAGATGGATTACTTAATGGGAACCATTACAGTACACACTGCACATGCTGAACAACTCTCTACAGGGGAGCACATATTTATGCTTTTTTCTTTAAGTACCTTCTTTTCTGAATGTTCTCTCATATCTATCTCACAAGCGTATCTAAGGTAATTGATATTAATAATCTGTTTAAGTAGTCTGTCTTATCTGTGCCTAAACAATCATACTCAGATATTGAGACATCCAGATTTACTCTTTTATGCATCCATAAATACATCTACATGTGTGCAATATATTCATGTATTTGTTATTGTTTTACCCAAATGTGTTCATTTTGTAAATACTATCCTGCATCTTAATTTCCTCCTTAGATAATACTTCATGGGGCTCTCTGCTACTCAAAAACCACTATAACTCTTTCCTTCCAATGACTACCCAGATGATATGTGGCTCTATCATAATTTTTTCCCTACTGATGCCTGTCACAGAATAAGGGAAGGGGGACTGTAACCACTGCAGGGAGGATGAAACCCACTGACCTTTATCTCAGCTTACCAGCTTCTTCCTCACGCTCCTCTCTGGATGCTACATGGTGTCCCACTAGGCCCCAGAATTTCAAGTAGTTGATTCAAACAATTCCTGCCTCTTCAACAGATGTTTTGGTGGAGGGACAGCTCCTGGGGTTCCTATTCTGACATCTTCTTCATTTTTTCTCCATGTTCCAACTCTCCAACAAGTGTTTTCATTTCCCTTGAATGGATAACTGGGATTAAAATATTTTAATTATATACAGATATATATATATATATAATTATTATTATTTTTAACAAAAATGCTTTTGAAGTATACTTTACATGACATGTCAACTGATTTAAATAGACAATTTTTTAAAAAAATGTACAGTGTTAAGAAACAATCATAATCCAATTTTCGAACATTTCCAATGCCTCCAGATGATCTCTTTTATCACCCTCTTTTGTTTACTCCCTCTTCTTGTGGAAATTTTCCAACACTTGGCCTCCAGTTAACGACACTCTCCTTTTTGTTTTTTATCTAGCCTCATTACCCTTTCCTTCTCTTTCTCCTCTTTGGATTCTATTTTTCTGCAAAATTTCTAAACATTACTGTTGCTCCCAGGTTCCATCCTAAGACTACTTTTCTTCTAAAATAACTCATCTGCTCATGGCTTGCATTCAGTCTCTTGGCTTTAAATAACCATCTATATTGGCATGACTTCTGCTCTATTAATCTCTTAATCTTTTCCATGCAGTCCAGATTCACACTCAGTTTCCTCCACATCTCCACATGGGCATATAATGTGCCAAAACTGATCTCTAGACTCCCCCATGAGCTTGCTCTTCCTTGTTTTCACCTTTCCCATGCACAGATACTCCATCCTGACAGGTGTTCAGGACATAGCTTTGCTGTGCTTCTTGACTCCTATGCTTTATCTTCACCCCACATCCTTCTTATCAGCATTTTTGGAACACATGCATATCTGACACTTTCTCCTTTCTTGACTGGTCTGAACTTTGACATGATGACCGTGGTAGTCTCCTAGCCTTTCTCATCCTCCTCCATCACATTTACAGTTTCTTTCTTCTTTTTTAATATACATTTTATTTTTATTATCTTGCATTACATAGATGTTACACAAAAAATATAGGGGAATCCCATATGCCCCAATCCCTTGCCCTCCCAAATTTTCCCACATCAACATCTTTCATTAGTGTGGTACATTTGCCACAATTGTTGAACACATCTTGGAACACTGCCACCAAGTGATGATTATAGTTTACATTGTAGTTTACACTCTGTAAAACACACATTTTTGCAAGTCGTTACAAGAAATACAGTGGCCTGTATCTGTCAATGCAATGTCATTCAGGGTATTTCCCAAGTCCCAAAATGCTCCCAAATTACAAATATTTTTCCCTTTCCCTCCCCTCAGAACCTCCAGTGGCCATTGCCTCCACATCCATGATAAAAATTCTTCTGTTGCTGGGATCACAACAAGTCTACAGTAAAACAACTATAAGTTTACTCTAGTCCATCATCCATTCCCCAAACCTGAGGATTCTGTGATGGTGATGCCAATTCCACCTCTAATTTGAGAGGGGACTTAGCTCCCATGACACAGATGGATGGGAGTTTCTTGTTTACAAGTGTGGATTCTCTGTGTTCCTTGAGATGGTCATTTTCAGTCATCATCTATTTGTTAGTTGTTCTAGGTGAGTCCAGTGAACTGGAGAGTATGTGTTGCAAGTCTGTTGAGACTCAGGGCCCAAATGGCACATAGACAGCTCAAAGATTTAAGTCTCTTGGACACAAATCTATCAGTTCTAGTACTAAGTTCAAATAGAGGGCAGCAGAACCATGTGTAGGGAAAATACAACTGAGTCCTAATCTATTACACTGGGGAGCATAAATTCCAAAGGAAGGCTGACTGGCAGGGTGCCAAACTCCTGAGCTGTCTGCCCTGCCTATAGTGCCTGGATGTCTCCAGAGCCCTCAGGAGCCCAACTATTTGAAGTAATATTTACTTTGGCAGTCAATGAGTTCCTGCTGAGATGTGCATAAGCATAAACTCTTAAATCATCTCTTGACTCACTTTGAAGCCTCTTGAGCCATATAAACTCATTTGTCTTTACCCTTTCCCCCTTTTGGTCAAGGTATTTTTCCATTTGCATTGGTAGGTGGTTCTTGGTAGTAATCCCTCCGTGCCAGGGAGGCTCATTCTCAGAAGTCATGGCCCATGCTGGGGAGAAGGTCATGCATTTATGTGCTGAGTTTTGGCTTAGAGAGAGACCACATTTGGGCAAAAAGGAGGATCTTCAGGAGGTAATGCTTGAAACTATGCTAAGCTTCAATTTCAAAAGTAAAGGTTTGTAACTACAGCCATCACAATCAAGGGCTCAACAATGGTCCATCTTCTTTCAATAGTTACTGCCCCTGTACTCAGGGGATTCTTACTGACCCATTAGAGAATGTGGCAGAGCTCTCCAGGATGGAAATTTGATATTTATTTATTGTGTGGCTCTCTACCCACTGTGACAATGCCCCATGAATACTTGAACACATTTATATGCCTTATAGGTATGCCCCAGGTGAACCTCCTCCCATGCATCCCCCATCTCTGACACATTGAACCAATGATCCTCCCCTGCCACAGTTGTAATCCTTCTGTGATCCAAAACTTCTTCAAAACTGAAAGCCAGCAAAATAACTGAATACAATTAATAGGAAAATGAAATAATAATGATGGTTTTTAAAATAATGAAGAAAACACACAAAAAATTTTTTTAAGAGCTTGAAATATAAAAATGAAAAATATAAAATTAAAATTTTTAACATTGTCTTTCATTACTGTAAGATCTGTTGTCTTCTATGCACAGTGACATTAGCTTCCATTTATATAACCAATGTCTTATTTGTTTTCATTTTGTCTTCAAAGAAGCTTTACGTTACAGAAAAGTCATGAACAGCACACAGGTGATTCTCATATACTCAATGCCCTCTCCCTTTTCCTCTGTCCTCTATTAACCACATTTTCCATGCACAATTAATATTTGATGTACAAATATTGAAATATTGCTACTAACCATGGTCAATGATTGACATTGCGGTTTACATTTTGGACTGTACACTTTCATAGATTTTGAAGTTTTACATGGTCGGTATCCATCATTCGAGGATCATGTAGAACAATTCCATCCCCCCAAAATGTCCCATGTTCCATCTATTTTATTCCTTCCTCCCTCTCACCATGAAACCCACAGTAACCACTAAGATTAACTCACTGAAGGATCAGATTCATAATTATTTGCAACAACATTGAGGGCTTAACATACTGGCCTGTCCTCCCCTATTAGGCACTGACTATGCTCTCCGGAGACTCCTGCCCCTCTCTTTGAGATCATAGGAGGACTCTAGGATGGGATTCCAACACTTTTGCACTCATTATTAGTCTCCATCCCCTGATACAACACACTAAGACAAGATGAACACTACACACTCCCTAGAAGCCTGCCCCAGGTATGGCCTGTCCCATGTTCCCCCCACATCCAATACCTTAAACCAGTAACCATCTCCAGCCATATGTGCCAAATGAACATTCCCAGCATTGTAATTTCAACCACATACCCACAAATCACCAGAGTTCACTTGCTCTCTCCCCCAACCTTAGCCCCAGTTCCATGGATAGTCTAACCCACCCTCCTCACCCTATCCCCCAACACAGACCAACATCACCCAACCCAACAGCATCACTGCACCACAGTTATCTCCATCCACTGCACAACTACACCCTTCCACTTTATCATAGATTTTGCCCATATGGACATTGACACACAAACTTCTTCTCCTGTTCTGTCTCCTGTAAACCTATCTTCTAGACTCTAGATCTGTGAGCCTGCTCAATTTATTAATTCATATCAGTGAGGACATGTAATATTTGTCCTTCAGTTCCTGGCTTGTTTCCCTCAACATAAGGTCTTCAAGATTCATCCATGTTATCCTGTGTGTTAATACAACATTCCTTCTTACAGCTGAGTAATATACCATTATATGTATGTATGTACCACAATTTGTTTATCCATTCATCTGTTGATGGACATTTTGGTTATTTCCAACTTTTGACAAAAATGATTAATGCCACTAGGAACATTGGTGTGCATATATCTGTTCATGTCCCTGCTTTCAATTCTTCTCTGGAGAAGTGTCTCTTTAAATTGTTTCCCCTTTTTTTTGGGGGGGGCACTTTTCAAAAATATATATTTTAGTTTTTCAAGAAAG